>JAAGKR010007784.1:0-33493 GCA_011419295.1 Clarias macrocephalus | reverse complement strand
ACTGTCAGACTCAGGTCTTGAACCCGGGTCTCCGGGGTGAGGGTTGAGGATTTTACCACTGAGCCACGGAGGGGATAGGGTTGGACCCAACTGAAACACACTCAAGGCAGAAAGTCTCAGGCAAGATAGATTTATTTTTTAAAGATGTAAAAAAGGGTTCACAGGAAGCTTGTCATCAACAAAAGTTCTTCTCATTCAGAGGAATAAAATAATTGACAAAATAATAAACTCTTAAATTAAAGCCTCCACACGGGGAGAAAACAACCAGGTAATGAACAATCAAATCATAAAAAGACTGAGGAACTTACAACAGGACACACAGAGGAGGGACTCAAAAACCAAGTGAATAAGAGGGGAGAAAGTGAACGGCTTAAATATACTGGGGGAAACAAGACACAGGTGATCTGAATAACTAATGAGACAACACAATGAAAAACTTGGCCTAAGGGGAACACAAATGACCTCTAGAGGCCAGGGGGCAAACTACAGGAGGAGCAAAAGGCTGACAGGCTACATTAACTTTACCCGGGAGCCTTAAGGGGCGGGGCTACGCACAAGCCCAGGTTGTGACGTCACAAAAAGATCTGAGGAAATGTCCCGGCTCTTGTTTACTTCCAGAACTCGAGTGATAAGCTAGCGTAGTATCCAATCTTAGGGTTTTGTTGTTTATATGCGACACACATGAGACGATTTGATAGCGGTTAGCTAAACAGCTATGTCTAGCATGGCAAGAAGCTAATTTGCAAGTTCATGCAATTTCATAGTCTGTCATTTTTAGTATTGTAAAAATGTTCCTGTTCTCAGCTTTGCATCCCAGGATTATGCTGGGTTCAATACAATACGATAGAGAGACAAATCTAAAAGACTGCCTAGAATAAGTCCATAGGCCAGACCAATGAACGCATACTTTGATTAGCTCAATGTTTCATTTCCGTTTTACCAATTTTTAAAAGCTACTATGTTAATATTTTAGGCCACGCCTCCACAAGCATTAATCTCCTGCAATACTGTCACATAAGAGACAATGTACACAAGACACAGGTAGGTTAAAACCCAACCTAGGTTTAAAATAACAGTTAATAATAACAGTTACAGTTACAAAAAGTTACTGTAGACTCCGCCCCCTGTGACTCAGACTCCTCCCATTTCTGGGTGATCCGTAAGCGTCTGTTCCACGTACATTTTCTTTTCACTGATTTGCAACATCTGTGCGATTCCCAGGGTCACCCTGGCGTCATAGATAATGTGTGTGTGTGTGTGTGTGTGTGTGTGTGTGTGTGTGTGTGTGTGGGTTGGTGGGTGTGCGTGTGTGTGTGTGTGTGTTTGTGTGTATGTGTGTGTGTGTGTTTGTGTTTCACGGTTCATTTGCTGGACACTCAGGGGATGAAAGGAAGTGAGGCCAATGCACACTGACCTAGTTATAAAATACATGCGCGTACACACACCACACACACACACACAGCAGCCACACACAGCACACACACACATGATTAAAGGATCAACACGCACACAGCATATACACACACACACACACACACACACACACACACATGATTAAAGGATCAGATGCGCTATGCTAGGCTCAGATTAACGGTAGATAGCCCCTACACACTCTACAAACACATGTTACACACACACACATGCAGATTTAACGTAATGTTATTTATCACCAGCAAGTCATTACCACAATCTTATCTTTTTTTTTTTGTTACCTTACCCTGACGAACATATTAACATAAAACGCTAGCTTCACCTCCCAAACATAATCATTAGCTAATCGCAGCTATGTGCTAGTTCGCTAATATTAGCACTACTGCTGTATCGTTAGCTAATGCAGCCAAGTCACTAGCCACTTTTATTTAATGTAAGGATAGCATGATTAAATTTGCAATCGTATGTTTGTTCACTCTCCGCCCATATTGACACAGGGACATAAAAGTGACAAACACACACACACTCGCGCGCACACACACACACACATACCACGTTATACACACTCTTTACACTAAGAAGTGTTAAATGTTTGTACATGTGATAACTCATTTCCTGATTTTTCACGAGGGAACAAAACTAGTTTCTGCTTGATAGCCGCGAACGTCATTGAGCAGAGACAGGAACTTATGGCTGCTGGGAAGAAAGCGGTCATACCACAAGTATCTTTCTCTCTCTCTCACACACACACAGTCTGTTCTTCATCATGCCCCATGACTCATTGACATGTATTTAGCAAGGTGAGTCAGAGCTTAAGTTCATTTAGGGATTAGCGTATAGCAAGGGGGAGAATTAGCTCTTAGATTATGTCACCTCAATCCATCTCTCTCTTTCTCTCTTTACTTTCCACCCACAACATTCCATCATCAAGGGTTCAATCAAGTACATACATGTGTCTTTTCTGTGTGTGAAAGCTAGCTAGCTAAGCAGTAATCTCTGGTCTGGAATTAAAACCTGACCTGACTGAAAGAATGCTACCTTACTTCCAGGTCTCGAACGTCAAGTAATGGTTCTGTCAAAAAAGTGGGTTTTTGCGACCATATATGATAGAGATGGGAGAAAAAAATCAGATTCAGTTATGTACCACAATTCTTTTGTGTGGCAATTCATTATTTGTACTAAAAACTACTCACATATTGGCAGCCAACACAGCACCTCTGTAGTACGAGTGAATTATTTGTTTGTTTAGAATTAATATCGCATCGGAATAATTATAAAGTCATCATACTTATAGAATAACAATACTAACTGAATCGACACAGACGTATCACAATAATATTGTATCGGTTGTTCGCTGGTGATTCCTGTCCCTGATGTATATAGTAACATGGGTGTGTCATTGAGTCAGTATCATGAATCAACATAATGTATTAAATGTAACCATTTTATTTATGGATGTTTTTGTAATCTTGGCTCACAATATTCTTAATGAACTAGCTAGCTAAGGTTAGTTATTGAGTGAACTAAAGTTGAGTGATGTTAATCAGCGAGTGTGAAAAAGAGTGTAAGGTGAAAGATGAGTGTGTGTGTAAACCTTAGACTCTACAGCTAGGTCAGTATTTAGCTAGTTTACCAATTGTGTAAATTATTCTATTTATATTTCAAACCTTGTCAGAAACGTATTTAACATGACAATTAGCATAGTTAATTACACACCGTAGTATCACTATAACATTTAGTAACGTAACGCAAAATATTCAGCTAGCTACATTTGCTAAAGTATTGTCAGGTAGCTAGCAAAGTTCTAAATTCACTAGAAAGCTACAAAATTAGCAACGTTGTTAAACAGGTTTCTGATTAGCTGATAAAAATTTTGTACTAAACCCTTGTTCTTTTTGACCCAGGGGATGCCTGACAGTTGGCAACATCAGGAAGTTGATCGGGAATTATAAGTGGAGGAGAGAGAGAGAGAGAGAGAGAGAGAGAGATGGAGTAAGCAGAACAGGAAATGAAAGATCAGACAGCAAGATCGATTTAATCAAGAGCGTGACCGGAGAGAGGAAGCTTGCAAAAAAAAAAAAAAACGTGCACACACACACACACAAACACACACACACACACACAGAGTGAACCTACTCATCTCTCAGGAGCCCCCCCCCCGCCCCCCTTCACACATACACACACTCTATTACACACCTCTGTTAATTATCCCTCCCACTCTTTCTGTCATCCCTCCTACGCCTTGATCTCTCCTTTCACCTCAGGATGCTATGCTCAGTCGCCGTCCTGTGTTTTCTGGAACATTTTTTACATCTCTATTTCTTTGTCTGTGAAAATTCTTGTGGACTTTCGTAATAAAAAAAATAAATAAAACTGAATAAAACGTACATGCTAAATCAGGTGCAAGAACAATATTGCTAAGCAACTACGCAGAATCAAGCGCTGAAACAAGCTAGCTAGCTACACAACATTTCAGTCTATTTACGCCAACTTAGGAAAAGCAAAATTTTGGTGGCAAAATCAACATTTTCCTCACAGATTTGTGTAATTATAACATAATAAAGTACATACCTCCCATGGATAAAATTGAATATGGGCTAACTAGCGCACAGCTAATAGCCTTGTATATATATATGCACAGCAACAGTAGAAGTAGAAACAAAGACAACACTAAAATGTGAAGACTATTAATATTTCCTGTTGTTTTTTATCCAGGTATTTGCTTAGTATGTGCTAGCATGCTAGCTAATAACTTTTTTTTTTAATTAACAAAATAAATGCAAGGTGTTTAACAGTGAAAATTCTAACTATGACAAAATGACCAACATTTACCTTAGAGGAGTTGTAAAATTAATATTCAAAACACTATGTTGATTAACAAACAATCTAACTATAAGCTAACATGCTAATGGATAATTTAAGGATGATATAAAAAAGAGTTACTGTTCAAACATGACAATAAAAAAAATAATAAAACTATTAACTATTCTTTCCTTTAGAAATTAGGCATTTATTGTTACTTTTGGCTTGGGATAAACTAGCTAGCATGTAGCTAATAATTATTTTACGACTGGTATATAAACACAGAGACAGTAGACATGTAAAAGAAACGTCAAGAATATTAACATTTCCGGGTATTTGGGTAAAATTACTCATTTGATTAACGACATGCTTGCTAAATCATTATTATCATTATTTTTAATGGCTATGTTAATTCTAGTGTAATTCTAATAACTAGCTAATTAACTTAATACAGGTCAATATAAAGACAAAGTGACATTAGAAAGATAATAATAGCATCAACACTTTAATGTTTCCCTCAGAGGAGTTGCTACTTAAAGTGGTAAGTGGATAAAATTACTAATTTTACTAAATAACTACCAGTGTTGGGTGTAACATGTTACCAAGTAAGAGTTAGAGTACTTGGATTACTTTTTTGATGTAACAAATAATCGCGTTAGGTCCGCCATTTAAGTACTCAGTTATTTAGTTATATTTTCAAAAATGTAATCCGTTATTCAGATAATTTATGTAATCCGTGAGTCAGACAGATGTCATTCCATTAGTGTGTGTGTGAAAGTCATCCTACAAGCCCCGTCCCCGATAACCCGCCCCCCTCTGCATCTCAACTATGCGGCTTGACTCGTGGTGACCACACGGCGATCCGCAAAGTTCTGCAAGTTCTGCGAGCTTCTTCGAGGACCGATGTGCGGAAAGATGGAAACGTAATCATACTAACAAAAGTCAGTCAATCATGATGAACCGTACTTACGGCCACCGCGGGGAAACCACGTAGGTGAGATAGGGGTATTAGTAGTTAACAGATTATGGGCCAAACTTCACTAAGTGATGATGGTAGAATAATTATAAAGGTCTTAACTAAAACAACATGCATGAAAAAGCACAAAGGAGTTTTCATTTTCTGCAATGAAAAAGTACTCGAACTAGTTACTTTTATCAGAAATGTAACTGATTACTTTTTAATGACAGTAATTTTGTAATGTAATTAGTTACTTTAAAAAGTAACTTCCCGCAACACTGGTAACTACAAGCTAGCTAGCACACTAGCTGATAATTAAATATGTTTTTTCTAAAATAGAATGATAGGATTATTTATTGAAAATGTTAATATTTGTAAAGGGTTTTGGTAAAATAACACCTTACACATTTAGCATGGACTGCTAACTCTGAGCTGACGCTAGGTTGAGATGGGTGTCGTGTCACAGTGTTTAAAAGGAGATCAAGAGATGTTATGTGGAACCAGTAGACCTTTAATTAGCACTTGATTCAAAGACTTTTAGTAATTTTCTAAACATATTTGAGAAAAATGTTGATATTTTGTGTTAATATTTAGCCTTTAAATTGTCCAAAAACAACACTTATGTGCTAACTTGTTAGCGTAAATGTTTGTTAGGTGCAAAGCAAAAGTGTTCAAATGTAACCACTTGAATCAAGTGTTGAACAACTTTAACCATGCTCTGTGTGTGTGTGTGTGTGAGAGAGAGAGAGAGAGAGAGAGAGAATTCAACACCCTCCTTCAGTCGTCCCCTCCATTCACACACACAATCTTTTACTCTTCTGTCTGTGTTTTGACTGACACGCCAGCGTCTCCCAAGAGACCCAATCACACAACTGATTAATGGATGAGGAGGGTAAAGTGGGCGTGGCATTAATCAGTCCCACTGACAACCATGTATTAACCAATCAATAATCTCCTGGAGGGGGCGGAGCATCCAGTCGCACGTCAAGCGATTAGATATGCAGCGGTTAGCAGGTAAACACCAGAAGGGATCAAGGGCAGTGTGTGTGTTTTTATCACCGTAATTCATCATCTTCACAACCTGCGACAGCCCCGGAGGACACACAGACACACACACACACACACACACACACACACACACAGCACTGCAACAGAGGTCCCTCATACCTGTTATTCTTAAACGACCATGTTTTTTGCAACAAAAAAAAATCTTTATATCTGCTCATAGGCCACTTTAATAGGAACACCTTGTAATTTAGTATCCGATCAGCTCTGCAGTGCAGTGCAATGCTGAAAATCATTTATACCCAGGTCTAGAGGAAGACGAGCTCAACTCTTTACAGCCGCGTTGAGCAGAAAAGCATCTCACACAGCAAACGAGAGGGAAGCAGAGCTCAAAATGGAGTCCAAAGCTGTGCCAAACTGATTGCGTTTCTTTTAACACGCACACACAGAGGCAGTTTTCGGTCTCTCTCTCTTTCTCACTCGCCCGCACTGCGAGCTCCTGACCTGTCGAGACGTGCGCTCTCTCCGAGCGAAGGCATTAATCAAAATTTAATTGGGCTGAAAATGAGCCACAATCTCGTTCCACACGACTGACTGCTGATTGGCTAACGACAAGCGGCCTTGTGCCCTTAAGCAGCGGTCACACACCGGACGCGAGTAACACCCGCCTGGCTCCTTGACTGGAGGAGAACACGGCGCATGAAAACGCTTAATTTTCTGCACATCCGCTTCCTCTGACTCATCTACATGAACCTAAACGCTGGAGTCACACCAGATTGCATCATTTACTGGCCGGATGAACAAAATCAGACGATTAGCGATCCTAGTGTGATGCGTTTCTGTGGGGAAAGTATTAGCTAGTGCATGCACACGCGCGCACACAGCGTGAGAAAGGAGGGATTCGTGCAAAATCCTAGGCACCGTGTACCAGGCAGCGGATCTAATTTCAAAGCACGCACACACACATGAACTCTCTCACACTCACTCCACTCCATCGCTCACCCCCCCCATACTTACACACACTCACACTCACACACTCACACACAACACACTTCTTCCTGGTCTCCGGGCAGCCGGCAATTACAGCTCCCTCGCGCCTCCCTTTCCTCCGGTTCCCTGCTCGCCTCTTCTTTTCATCATGCTCTTTCCCTCATTACCCTTTCCGCTCGGCCTCCCCTCTCTCTCTCGCTCTCTCTCTCGCTCTCTCTCACTGGTGTAAATCATGAACATCAGCCACATACGACAATTTTGCATGTCTTAAAAAAAGCGAAAGCTCTCAGGAAAAGGAGAGGAAGGAGAAAAAGAGAGAGAGAGAGAAGGAGAAAGAGAGATACAGAGATTATTACATTAGTCCAGCACAGACATACAGACGACGTCCTTGACCGCTACGTCACCTCATACATCCCGACAAACCTAATTTATAGTGGACACGCCTTCTCCACCAAAACTAACATAAAAGCCACACTTCCTTTACTGTGACTACCACACACACACATACACACACACATATGCACTGAGGCCACACCTTCTTTGGTGAGTCTGACAAACACAGGCCACACCTCCTTTACTGAGACTGACAAGCAGGCCACTCCTCTTTTACCGGTTACTGATGAGAAGAGGCCTCGCGTCTCCTTTTGTGAGACTGATACACAAAGGCCACACTGTCTTTACTGAGACTGACACACTCACAGGCCACGCCTCCTTTACTGAGACTGACGAGCAGAGGCCACATCTCCTTCACTGACACACACACACACACACACACAGGCCATGCCTCCTTTAATAGGACTCACACAAGCACACACACACACAGGCCTCCTTCACTGTGATTGACACAAGAACCGTGTCTCCTTAATTGGCACCTTCTGTTAGACTTTATCTACCGTTAATTTGTCTGTTAGACAAATTCGCACTACACTAAATACACAAACACAGACTAGAATTATGAAACATGCTTAACGTAAGCTAGCGTTACAGTAAACTCTGAATTCTCATTACTAGCAAACAGGCTAACTCATCTGTCCATATTCGTGAGCTAGCCTAAATAGCAGATTAGCATTAGGCGGTAACAGAACGCCTCTCTGAGGAAGATCATTGAATTATTTATATACAGTGTGTAAAGTGCTGACCTGGGATCAGGTCCAGATCTCTCCGCTCTCACACGAAACCTGACCCGAGTTCAGCTGCTTTAATATATTAACACCGAATCCTGAGTGTCTCACGTAAACCCGCCCCGAGTATTAAACGCAGCTCCAGCGGTCAAACGCGGAGCTCCTCACAGATCCACGGCTTAATTAGCATAATTAACATTCCTGCCGCAGGTTTATTAAGAGGACGTGACATAAATACAGCCGGATCTGTTTACACATTTAATTACAGTTCGATTAGCGCCCCCGTTTGTCAAGCTCAATTAAGCAGTATCCGCTCTGACACACACACACACACACACACACACACACACACACACACACTTAGCATATGCCTTGTGTGTCCTAATATACAGTACATTGTTAAAGTGAGGGGTAGCAAAACGGCCACCATCAGACCCATCATCAACACTATTTTTGTTATCTTCCTGTCTTGGTGAACTATAAGTTACATTTCACTAGCAAAAATGCTAACTTACAAGCTTGCAATACAGCGGGAATCGGATGTTAAATTAGCTGACAGGGTTTAACGAGACTGAAGTTAGATAACGAAAATATTAATTAAAAAGGTAACTTAATTAATTTGAAAAATATTGTTAAATTATACAAAAATTGTGTGTGCTGTCGATATTTGAAAACTGCAGTTAGCATTACTCATTCTAGCGTAATCCAAAGTCATGCTAGCTCTTTGCTGCACTTCACTAGTCATTTTATTGAGCGCATTTAACCGACAGTTTGCTAACAACCTCAAGGTTGTGGAACACTGTTTATATATGATGAATAATTAAATTAGTAAATAAGTAAACAAATATAATATTCCAGACTGGAAAATCTCCTGAAAAAACTTGGTTTAGTAGTTTGACCCCTGACCCCAGTGCAGCCTATAGCCAATACATGATTAGCATAATGATAACAGAGACGCCTTTGTGCCAGATGAAAATTAGAAAAAATTGCACAATTAGCACGTTTAATGATTTGGAAGTTGCAAAAGGCTGACAGAAGCCACAAACTTTGGTGATGATTTCTATAGTCTATAGTGAGGTCACACTAACTAGCCATAAAGTCGAACATTTCGGACGTGAGAAACCTGAGACGGACGCGTGTGGAAATCTGAACGGCTTAAAAATTCTGAATTATTTATCAGATCCATGGAATCTCTCTCTCTCTCTCTCTCCCTCGACGTGTGTGGAAAAATCTTTCACGCCACAGGCTGTTATTACATCAGCCGAGCAGGCTGACAAACACGTTGCTGTTTTTAAAAGCGCCCTCGTTGACTTGCCCTCCCCGTTTGCACCTCAGGGCGATCTCAGCCTCCGTCGCCGTCGTAACGGCCGCTCCGTGATTTCGGCAGCTTGACTGAAGTTTATTAGCCGGCTGTCGGATGAGGGATCAACACGACTGGCATATTTCACAAGTTGAACTTACCCAGAAGGCACTGCAGGTCTGACGCAATTCACTTTTTGTTCAAAACGCCCAGCAAAAAAAGAAAAGAAAACAATGTCTTTAACGTTTGCTTCGTAAAACATTTTTTTAAATATTTTATTACTTCAGCTCTTAAATGTTTAAACGACTGCCGAACATCTAGTTAGCAAGCTGAAATCTTGGAAACTTTTTTTTCCTGCTGTTACTAGCATGTGAGCTAATTAGCAGAACAAAGGAAGTCTTATCAGCTATGTAACTTTACACTACTCGCTAAAGCATTGAGGCTCTTAAACTAGAAACATAACTAGTTCATTTTGGTACGCAGTTTGCTCACAATTAAAAAAAATCTGTATTTAGTTAATATGATTTTAAAATAGTTAGCTAGATGAATAAACCAACATAGCTTAAATTTATATTGACAATTTACAAAACTAATTATTTCAAAATGGTTTAGATATGCAGATTAAATTCCACACTAGTAAGCAAGCTGAAAAAAATTATGTGTAAATTGTCGAAATTTATTAATCTGTTTTTTAGCTAGCCAACAAAGTTAGCAAGGTTGGTGTTTTTGCTTCCTTTAGCTAGCTAATTAGGATAGGAGTTTATTCAAATCTGTATGACTTTGCTCACAGCTTAGTTAATACATTTGTTTCAGTTACCTACCTAGAGCAGGATTTAATCTGCAAATCTAAACAACCGAGGGCAGTTTGTTAAAACGATTTGGTGAATTGTTAACGTAACTCTGGTTATGTTGTTTTAACTATCTCGCAAACATTTGAAAAGTCCACAATTCAGCTAGCTGACTAGCGTACTAGCTGATTAGCACAGTTTTATATACAGGTAGGTGTAATTTAATTGTAGAACATGGCTTTTTTTTTTTTTTTTTTTTTTTTTACTCTCACACTTTTCAGTAGGTTAGACTGAAACCTTGGTACAAAATATTGCTAAAGTTACAATTACAGAACAAAAGCTTTTAAATAAAAGTTCTGTCCCATCCCCTGGTTTTGGGGCAATTACACAATTTTTGTTAGACAATCCAACAATCAGGAATAGAGTTTAGATTGGAGATTTTCAGATTGAGGATATAAAAATAATTTAGGTATTTGGATACATCAGGTTACTTAGTCACTTCCTCAATCACACTTTCTTCCAAATCCTGAGCAAGACATATGACTCTGGGAGAAAACACCTGGTAAGCAAATCCACCGGAGCTGCCGAGCTCAAGTTCTCTTTCAGTTCCTAGTGCCTGCATTCAAGATCAAAAAACACTTGCCAACTTTACATTAACAGCAATGATAGAATTACATAACTGGTGTAAAACTTATTATTAGCCATGTTGAGTGTTTTACGTGTATGCTAGCATTTGGTTTCTAGTGCTAGTTAAATTGTACACACTTTCAAAAACAAGCTAAACTGGAGCATTTATCATCAGCTTCATTTTACTACACAAACTAACACTTTACAAAAATTTCCACTCAGGAACAAGCGTTTATTATTAGCCATGTTTAGCAGTATGATGGAAAAAAATCGTTAGGCTTGTTACATTTAGATATTACAAAGATACAATTAGATATTACAAATGAAATCTAAAAAGAAATTATAGGATGTAGAAACATGTTTGTTCAACAGCCAAAATTCCACATCGAGCTCCCTTTGTGTTTGTGTATTTTAGCTAGTTTTGCACAGCCAACTTAGTCCACAGAATACTTGCTAATCAAGCTTCGACTGTATATACAATGACATATTTAGGAAACTCATCTCACAAAAAATTTATATATCAATTAAACTTAGCTTAAATACCACTTTTCAGCTGCTATCATACTGTATATAACATCATAGCTGATGTAAAATGCTGGACATTCAGTCATATGTGAAATGCACGCGGTCATTTATAAAGCACACAGATATCGATTCGCTTGTCTACAGAATCAGCAGCGACCCAATTAAACTGCTAAAAACGTCCTATATCTTTTTACAAATTTATATTTCTGTATTATTCTTTTAGCCACTAGGGACGCTAAACTGCAAATTCACTTTCCTCCTGATTGTAAAACACACACTCAGTGTTTCATCACACATGCTGTTGCTGTACAGAGGTTAGAAAAACCCCATGCAGGTTGGTGTTTCCCACTTCTGTGTGTGTTCTCCTCCTACATCCTTCCTGGATGAGATGACTCAGGTGTGATAAAGCTGGGGAGAGTGTCCTACAAGCTCTTCTCCCTGCTGCAGATCTCCAAGGCTGGGAGCTGGTCTCCAGGTTGATCCTCACAGGGTTTGGTTCAAGCGCTAGACTGCAGTCATTACAATGTGGAAGGCGAGATACAAAGAGAAGATCATTATTCTTTCCCTAAACAAGGTATTGAAAATTGCATCACTTTGCACTATGTGTGAAAAACAATCAATTTTAAAACACATATATAAGCAGTAAGTTGTCTACATTAAAGGTCCCATGTTTGACTATTACTTTAACAAGTTAACACAGCTCTGGAACATCTCAGTGTTCGTGTAAATGAGATACTCCTGAGCCACGCCCTCCATGAAACAGCTGAGCAACAAGTCATGGGAGAAGGCTGCTCTTATATGATGTCACATTAGGGGGGGGGGTCTAATTGTATTGTTAAAGAAAGACAGAAATGTTATTTTTTTTTCACATGTTTTGTCCACACACACTCACTGGAGACCCATCAGAATGACAAAAAACTAATAATAGGTGACTTTTGTATAAAATGTGTCCTTTAATGTTATTCTCTACTTCATATAACTGCTTGAATCAAAACTCCTTTCTGAAACCCAGACGTTTGTCTAAGCTGTTACTCATACTACACGGTCATGTCGTTATATCATGAACATATGTATTACGTATAGAGGCCTACCATTATTAGATATCCTTGTGAAGCTCACACCGGCTCTGGCAGATTGTTATCTCTGCCAGGAGACCTCGAACTCATTTTTCCTTCCCGCGCGCTCGGTAAGACACGGTGCAGATGATGTAAACCGGGGCAACGAGATTATAAAAGGCTCCTCGAGCATCCATCATTTATCGATTGTCGCGAGCGTTTAAAAAAAGCTGGTGTGGATTTAAGCGAATAAGTGTCTTTTCTGTGATTATGCTTTTGATACGGGCGACCAAGAGAGCTTCAGATCGCGCAAGACTTCCCGCAGTCGTCTGTGCTTTATAGAACGAGGGTACTCGCATGGTAAAAGTTCACCCAGACTTGCTTCCTGTTTAAATCACTTAAGGTAGATTTCATTCTCAGTCTGTTCTCAGTCTTACAGCTCCAGCGTTCCAGGTTTGATCCTGAGCTCGGGTTCCTGTCAGGTTCCTCCTGCTTTTGAGTGCCTCTGTGTTCTCAAGTTTCATCACACTTTCCAAAAAACATGTCAAGGTTGTCCAGGAGTGTATTCCTACCACCATGACACTCAACAGGAAGTGCTTAGTGGACATGAGAATGAATAAATGAATGAATGAGTGAATCACAATCTACAAGCATAGTCGACCTGCTAGCTGATCAGACCGATTTAGAACTCGCACAGCGATCTTCATCCTGACGTCGGGCGATTCTGATCAGAAGCTCAAAATCAAATCTCTTTTTGGTGTCTTGGCCTGAGTAGGACTCTAAGCTGTTACTCAAACCTTACTGGGAGACAACTATTTATAGCGCACTCAGTCGGAGCGCGAGGACGTGAGTGTTTACAGCGAATAGAAATGTCTAAGGGAGGAACTGTAGATACACACGCCAGGCCAGAGTGCAACAGTGCAGCGCTACAGGAGACTCGTCTCCTGCCCTGGAATCTGCCCAAAAAACATGCAGTAAATATGTCCTCCATAGACTCCACCTGTAATTACATTATTTATGTAATTACTTATTTTATTTTTAAAAGCACTGATGCAAAACACTAGTAGTTGTAGATAGCTTTTAATTCTAGCTAGTCGAGCAGGAATTAAATATTGCGCTAATCAAAATGAAGCTATAACCGGGCAAGGTACAGTACGAACACTCACCAGAGGCGCTGACGATCTCGGCTGATTCCCTTATTGTAACGCCGTTATGTACAGTTATGCTCATGGACAAGAGAAAATTTGCAAGTATGTTTCTTTCTGTCAAAGTAACATTTTATACGTAAATCTGTGTCCAGACGTTCAAAATTGAGACGATGTAGAGTCAATTATGCACTCGAGCGCAGGACGTGTCTGGTGTCTTAATTTAGCTTCGTTATATTTTGTGCTGGAGCGACAATATGGCCCACGATCCGGCCTCCTCACATGTCCAGCTGCAGTGTGACATCAGAACAGTCTGACGACTTATCATGTTTAATTTTGGAACCAGCGGCAGAAGTTGCAGCGTTTCGGAATCGATGCGATTGAGTTAGTGTCACGTCTTGGCGTCGTCACTTTTGGCCTTCCAGACTGAGGGCAATCAGCAGTTGTTCATGATCTGTTCCAAATGTTGTTCCTGGCAACAGCAAACCGTCCGGTGATGACTGTTTGTGCTTTAACAAGTCAAAGTGCTCAGACGCCTCTGTCTCTGCTAGCGTCGTCTAATGATGGCGTGAAAACAAAAAGCACAATCATGGTGAGACGTATCAGCTCCACAGGATCACATGGCGAATTTCACGCGCATACCCGGCGCCCCTTAGGAAGAGGTGAGCTCGGTTATCCAAGATTGAGCATGATGTTAATTTTACCGTACCTACGTTTTTAATGTATGAATTACAATCCGGGTTTACGTAGCAGAAGGAATTTTGGTATCATTTGGTATAGTGTAACGTTTATGTTGTTTATTATGGGTGTACATTCACTGAGATGTTATAAATGTCAGGAGAAAATGACACCACATTTATTGGGTTTGTTTTCATTTTCGTGTATTGGACTGTAACCTCTCGAGACGATCGATTATGTCTGCATAAAATGAAGGAAATCTAGTTGCACGATTGCTTTGTCGTTTGACAAGATTTTCATAAAGGTGTTTATTTTGCTTGTTAATATGACAAATTAAACGCTCTGCATCGATTCAACTAAACCTTGTCTAATAGTGAGGTCATTTTTGCTAGCGAACTTAACTCATTAACGATTTTCTTAGTAATACCTGAACGAAGCAATGCACATACTGTATCTGTAGATTTCAGGTTGTTTAAGGTAAGAACTTCAAAAACACGATGTAAACCATCCTCATCATCATAAATGTGTTAATGATTAATGTGTTATGGACTTCTTTTGTTCTTTTTCTAACTTCAATTGAAACTCTATAAAAATGTACTTCCTCATCCAAATTTACTCGATGCTAACGTCCAGTCAAAGTTATTCTGCTGCTCGGCGTCTGATAAGATAACGACCTTTACCAAACCGGTGCCAGTTTACGACACGTCCATAATCGGCTGTTTATTTTACAGCACAGAAAGGAAGCACTTGTATATCCTCCCTCTGGTACGTGATGATCTACGGCTGTTGTGTGTTTATGATGTGTTCGCCGACCTCAACCTCTCTTGGAGAAACAGGCGCTACCTTAAAGTCTATTCGTCCTCCTTCTTTTTTTGTATGTTCCCTATTGTGTGAGATGGACAATGACGGGACACGTTATGGCCTGTCCAGAAACGAGATGCGTGTTGGAACAGGTAAACCTCCACGGTGACCGATTTGAATAGACTGAAACCACAAACAAAACAGCAAAGCAGACGAGACCAGGAGCCTCCGGCGGTTAATTATGCACTCGAGCGCAGGACGTGTCCGGTGTCTTAATTTAGCTTTGTTATGTTTTGTGCTGGAGCGACAATATAATCCACGGATTATACGTCCTCATCTGTCTATATTTTGTACATATTCAATTCAATGTTTCAATGTATTTATATATTTTTCTTTGTAGATTTTGTGTTATACTTCATGTTTCCATTACCCATTCAGTTGAAGCACTGATTGATGGTTTTGCTAATGCAACTTTTTGTGTATTGTATTACTATCCTTGCTCCTTGACGTTTGTAATTTCCTACAGGAACAATAAAGTATCTATTTATCTATCCTGCTAATGGTGCTAGAGAAGACTGAAGGCTTTCAGTTTAAATTTGGAGAATGTGTATATCAATTAAAAATATATATGTTAAATGCTTTATTATGGAGTTCTACACCTACAAATCTGGATTCTCACTGGTCAGAGGATGTGATTGATTATCTATTATATATTAATAATTAAAGAACAGGAACGGTTTAACAAACTCAGGTTTGTCACATTGACTATTTCTCCACTTCATCATGTCACACCAGCAGGGATTAATATTTTCCTTGAAGAGCAATATATATGTACAGTACAGAGCAAAAGTTTGGACACCCCTTCTCATTCAGCGAGTTTTCTTTATCGTGTTCTTTCTTGTGTTCTTTAGCCCAAATGCGTCTCTTCTGCTTGTTGCCTGTCCTTAGCAGTGGTTTCCTAGCAGATCTTCTACCATGAAGGCCTGATTCACACAGTCTCCTCTTAACAGTTGTTCTAGAGACGTGTCTGCTGCTAGAACTCTGTGTGCCATTGACCTGCTCTCTGATCTGAGCTGCTGTTAACCTGCGAGGCTGGTGACTCGGATGAACTTATCCTCCGCAGCAGAGGCGACTCTCGGTCTTCCTTTCCTGGGCCGGTCCGCATGTGAGCCAGTTTCTTTGTAGTGCTTGAGGCTTTTTGTGACTGCACTTGGGGACACTTTCAAAGTTTTCCCAATTTTTCGGACTGACTGACCTTCATTTCTTAAAGTAATGATGCCACTCATTTTTCTTCACTTAGCTGCTTTTTTCTTGCCATAATACAAATTCAACCTCTTTGAATGAGAAGGTGCGTGCAAACTTTTGGTCTGTACTGTATATAGTATGTATATATGAACTCTCTCATAATTCTATACCACTTTATGGATATGGCTGCAGCTGGACATGTGAGGAGGATATGGGGGCCTGGTGCCTACCTCAGATCCCAGGAGACTAAGGACACGGTGGTGGGGTACACCCTGAACGGGGTGCCAATCCATCGCAGGGCACACACATAAATACCCACACAGACCCTGAGGCAGGAATCGCACCCTTGACCCCGGAGGTGCAGGTGATAACCACTAAGCCACCGTGCTTACAGTGTCAGCCAAAAAAATTTATACACACTACAGGACTAGGAAAACTGATATAAATATTTTAATACTAAATTTATTGCTGTATATTATATATTGAGATTTATAATAATATTATGACAATATTATTAACATTATATACATCATACGATTTTTCTTTTCCTGAAGTGTGTATATATACGTAGATAGTAATTAAAATGCTTGTGTGTACTCAGAGTAACTGGTCGAACTGCTCTCGAGGTGAGGGTGTAATTATTTACAGGGATTGTCAGCTACATTTCAGATAAGAGCTACATTACATTATTAATATTATTATTATTACTTTATTGCTGGCTCATGATGATGTTCCAGAGGACTGGCGACTGTGAGAACTGATGGGAATGATTTGTCTTGCAGATGCAAAATGAAAACACACATTAATGAACACTCGACTCATAATCTGTACAACCTTTATACAAATGTATTCTTTTTTAGCTTTGTGATAGTAAAAAAATAATAAAACAAGACATGACAAGCCTTAAGCGTGACCCCCCCCCCCCATCCCTCACCCCCCAGGTGAGTTGAGTTGATCTCCAGGAATCACTCAGCATCCTGAACAGAATGATCATCAGATTCCTCTTCACTGATTTAAGGCCTGGTTTTAAGGTGATTAGTGGCTGTAGTGATAGTCACAGCTCAGTTTGCATATCACACACACTGCATAAGAAATCATAATGCAGTCCATTAACAATAACAATAACAACAACAAAAACAACTACTGTATAATAACAATAAGAAGAAGAAATGTGCTGTAGAAATAAGAGTTATAAAGAATTATTTTCTTTCCTTTGAACTAGAAATAATAACGCGTGTTAGAGAAGTGCGTAATGTGCGTGTGCGTGTGTATGTGTGTGCGTGCGTGCGTGAGTTCATATCCCGCAGCCGCCGATCCCGATCTCTTGCTTGTACCGGTTGGTGAGCGTGTTGGCCTTGCGCGTGAGCTCCCCGAGCACCGCGTGCAGCCCGTTCAGGTGGAAGCGGAAGAGCTGCTCGAGGTCTCCGCCGTCCGGCTCGAGGCGCGCGGGGTCTTTGCGCCGCTCGTCGCCCTGCAGCACGCCCCACTCGATGTCGTTGCGGATGGACTTGAGCAGCACGTAGTAGCCGTACATGTCTCCCGTGCGGAAGTACGCGGCCGGTACCGGGTGCACCGCGCTCTGCACCTCCCCGCCTCGCGCCGCCGCTGCCGCCGCCACAGCGTCCGCGTCCACCTCATCCAGCGGCACGTCCCGGAGCAGGCTGGGCACCATCACCGTCTGGTCCATGTTGTTCACGGCGCCAATGAAGCGCGTCATGGCGCTGAACAGAGAGTGCTTCTGATTGCACGAGTCGCAGATCTGCATCATCCTGACTTACAGTAACACCGCAGGGGGAGATCTACTTCCGTCCCATTAAACACCACCCACACACACACACACACACACACACACTCGGTGGTCTCCTTTTATATTCTTCCTTTCCTCAAACTCGTGATTCCGAATGATGATGACGACGATGATGATGAAGGTGATGATGGTCTCGAGCGCTGGCACAGCGGCGGCGGCTCCGGTGTCCGGTGTGCGCGCGCATAACACTGACCTGAAATGACAGGAGGAGAATTAACGACACGGGCTTTCTCTACACGCATGCGCAGAAGCGCAGTTCGGGCTGGGTGCTGACGGCTAGGAGGATCTCCAGGTGGATTTATAAGAGCTTCATCATACATAATCTGCACATAATCACACTAACTAACTATTACAGTGTGCGATATTTTCTTGATTATCCTCCTGAGTTTCTCTTAATTTATAACTGATAACTATACATTTATAAATCAATGTCTCCAACAAGGAAGAGTTATACTGAACAGTCCTCATATGAGCATAGAGAGAGAGAGAATGAAGTGAGGAGAAAATGTCATATGAGGACATTCGCTTATCCACAGGATATAACAGCTTAATTAGACGTATTAAACGAACCTATAACTAACTGACTAACTAACTAACACACTTATAACAGCTTAATCATACATTTTAAACGGAGCCACTTTCAATCTACCTGTCTAACTAAGTAACTATCTGTAGTGCTCACTGTTGAAGAAAGGAAACTCAAAATTTGACTAACACTTATACAAAGACTTGCGATTTACTATAATAATAATATTATTAAATAACTGAATATCATTTTTTTTTTTTTACTGAATTGTACTCTAGTGCCCTTTTCTTTCACAGAGAAACACTTCCTTCTTTCAGGTCACAAACAGCCGTATAAGCATTTCACTGCATATCACACTGTGTATGACTGTGTATGTGACAAATATTTTTTTTATTATTTGATTTGAATAATAATTAATCCACACACTTAGCACGTTAGCATCATACAATAAAAATATGGCGGCTAAGCGAAGCTAAACCAGACTAATCTAAAGACAAAAACCGACCTTAATTCAGACGACTCCTCTCGTGCTTCTCCGTGTCTCTGGTGAATCTTTTCAGCATTAATCTCCACCGAGCCCGTACCTACGGGGGAAAAACGTGATCTCGAAGAACACAGAAAAAAACACACACACTTGGTGAAACCCCGGCTCTTCTGGATTTACCTCAGACCGGCACAAAGAGCCTCATGAATATGTATAAGGAGCAGTCATCAGCCCACAACTTTCAGCCAATCAGAACGCAGTCTTTTGTTGCAGCCGAGCGCAGCAGCCAATCACGTGAGCACTCTCTGGTGAGAAAACCTGAGAGAGAGAAAACGAACAGGACTACTGATAAACATATACAAAGAAAATCTTTTTAACGCAAATAAAACTTCATTATTTCTAAATAAAAATGTTCTCAATGCATTGGTACTCATATGAAGAGTAATAAAAAAGTAATTCCAAGGAATATATTTATAAACGTTGGAGAATACTTTAAGCATGAGTCTTGAGTAGTGACTGGGGTTATTGTAGGACACTGATGTGTGTGTGTGTGTGTGTGTGTGTGAGAGAGAGAGAGAGAGAGAGAGAGAGAGAGACAGAAATGTGAGACAGTTGTGTATGGTATGGATGTACAGTATGATGGAAATGTGTGTGTGTGAAATTAGAAACAGTTCTTCATATCATGGATATGAAGCAGAGACAGCTGCTTTGACACATTTCCATTCATAGCAATAGTGTGTGTGTGTGTGTGTGTGTGTGTGCGCGTGTGCTGTGTGTGTGTGTGAAGTATATTACATAACCCGCTTTCCTCTTGAGCTACACCTTGTTCTTCTCAGACATGTCGTTAAAGCTCAGTTGTGCAATTAAACCGCGTTCACACCCATATTGTTTGGTTATTTCAGGTTGCACCATGTTCGCTTACCGACATTCGCTCCCCTCAGAAAAGACGTCATTTAAACTCAGGTGAGGATCAAATTTGGAGCCAAGATCCTAATCGAGGTCAAGAAACTTCAGTGGTTTTGGGTTTAAGTGTAAAAGGAATCTGAGAGCGCTGTGTGTTGCCGGTTGTAAAGTTCTGCTCAGGTTTCACAGGTGACACAGAATAAGATGGTAATAAACTTAAAAAAAAAAAAGTGTGTTCTTCACATCAAGCTATACGACGATAATCCGAACAGCTGTTTGTGAGGTATACACTGAGGTGCCCGTGTTCCAGGATAAAACTCGTCTAGTGTAAACCCAACGTTAACTAGCTATTTGTGTGTCCTGTTCAAGACGCTTGTAGAAATACTGGAACTTTACATCTTTGTACCGAATAACACCAAACCCTTAATCTCCAGAGCGTCTTTTTCTCTTGCGATGTAGCATCATGATTAGCTTTAGCTCCGTGTGTTTTAAAGTTCCTGACTCCCAGTCAATGAACCGGGCAATCTTTGCTATGTGACGACTTCAGGACAAAAGTCACATGTAAAGCCACTTCTGTAAGCTACATCAAGATCAACAAACATCACCTAAAGGTAGTATTTTTTAAAACAATGTAAAATACATACATTTTGTCTGGGGAACTTTTTTTTCATTGTTTTGTTCCTAACAATTTAGCTGTTTCTAATTCTGACCTTCTAGCTGGTTCTTGAGACATCATATGATGGCTACCATCTAAGAAGGGTGAAGGATAGCAAGATTTCCAATGCATCTGTTGAAGCATCGCAAGGTAGCACATAGCTAAAGTCTTAGCTATGTAGCTGCTAATTAGGATGCATTTCAGTCCGAAGTGTGAACTTCACAGTGTGCCTCCTGCTCCGTATGAGGAAAAGTCGGTGAAGGTAACTTCCCTCAACAAAATTCCACCATTCGAAACACTCTGTGAAGTAACCAGCGTAGATGACACTTACTCCGAGCATTACTATGGTAACACCTCGGATACCTGTCGCTGCTAATGTGAAAATTTCACACTACAGATATTAAATATTGACTATTTATTGAAAACAAATGATGAATTATTTGGTAAATTAATTACTGATTAATACAGATTAATAACCTCCATAATAATGTCATCCTCGATAATAATGATATTAAATAAATCCCTTTTTAAGCTCCATTTTCTTTTCACGCTCAGGCGAGGCGCACTGACTGATGGGAAATGTTTCATGTCCACTTCCAGTGAAGTGAAGACACGTTGTTCAGTTGTTCCCTACACCATTCACAGTTCCCTTTGAACTGAGCAGTTTTCTCCCTGCGGTTTGGAATCACATTTCACACGGCTGAACGCCCTGTGTAGTGTACTTCTCAGGGAACGTAACTATAGAGACATTGGCTAATGTTGCTGATGTGATTTTTAAGATGTTTAAAGTTTAAGATAGAATTTTTAAAGCATTTTGGTTCAGCATTGATTCTGACCATTTCACTTTTTTTTCAAAAGTTTGTCTTTCACAGAAAACCTAAAAAACTTTAACTCTGACCAAAACCAGCTCATTATAAATATATAACTTCATATATATTAACTAGGCTAATTTTTTCCCACCTGCTCTTTATTTTTCTACCCATCCTGAGGCATCTGGAGATTCTACCAGCTCCAACAGACAGAGGCCAATCCTGTGAGGATCTTGAGGCATCCAGAGAAGGACCACCTCCAGCTGGATTCTGCTTCATGATGGTTTGGATCTTACACATGCTGCTCCTGAGCTCCCAGTGATCCAGACCCCCCTCTGTCCTCTGCACCTGCTGACTCATCCTGGTGCTGAACTGGACTCCATGTCAACTTACACAACTTCTGTTGTTATGCTGAACTTCCAGCAGCCTAACACACATGATGTCATTATATAATGCCGTTTTATGATTCCTGTTATCCTTTATCACCCAAATGAGGATGGGTCCCCTGTTGAATCTGGTTTTTCTCAAGGTTTCTCAGGGGGTTTTTCCTTGCCACCGTCGCCGACACCCTCGGCTTGCTCATTAGGGACAATCTCATTATTATCTAAACACATTTTTTCTCTCATACAAACTTCCATAAATTTTCTTTCCTTTTTTTCAAACTAATATATAAAGCGCTATATGAATAAAAGTTAATTTAATGTAAAATGTCATCTGGCCTATTTTTATTTACAACATCTTTTACACATCAGGCTAATAGACAAGCCAGTAATGAGCAAGATAAGGGAAACACACATGCACACACACAACACTTACTAGGTTGAGCTATAGTGACGCTCCAGATGAATGTAAATGTTATGTTTGTTAACTGGTTTAAATATTAAATAATAATAATATGTCCTAGTGTTAGAATGAAGTGTGTTGGTTTTACGATGTAGGCATTAAAAAAAAATTCCTCCTGTAACACAATCCCAGAGGTTGGTGAAAAGTGAGTTATGACACATTACTGTTTCCATCACTTAATCTACACAAGGCTCTTATAACGTCTTGTGAGTAATCACATGTCACTGTTTTTGGTGGCGTGACTGCAATGAGTCGTGCTCATGGGTTCAATTTAACAAACCGCTCACGTGTTTCCTTGAGCGTCCAAATGCAGCTTTATGACATTTCAAAATGCCGCATTATCCAAAATGCACAGAAGTGAACAAGAATTAGATTAAAGCTAGATTAAAAAGTGAAAGTGTGTATTAAGCAAAAGGTAAAGATGGAGAGTTTAATTAATATGGAATTCCCAGTGGAGGAGAGGCGTGGCCTCTGTGGCCCAGTCCAAGTGGAGGAGGCGTGGCCTCCATGCAATAAAAAACGAGATTATAACTTATGTGCCTTCCATTTAGCAAAATCGCTGATTCTGTCAAAGTTTGTAACTGTAATTAAGGATGGTTTTAAAAGTTGATGCAGGTTTCATTTTATATCCATTTCTCATCCAATCAAGGGCGTAAACACACCCAGTGTTTAGATACGTGTTTAGATAAATTCAAGACTCATCACATAAACCAGAATAAAGCACTTTGGACACAGCTTCGAGTTTCATGATCTTTCCTGATTTTTATTTCTTTCTCAGACTCAGGCTGTTGATTTAGGAGAATCTGAGGATCTGGGTTCGAGCCCCGCTGCCGGTGGGTTGCCACACCCCAGTACTACCAAGCCGCTCACTGCATGCAGCGCCAGTCCCAAGCCTGGATAGAATGGGAGGGTCAAATTAGGAAGGGCATCCGGCGTAAAACCTGTGCCAAGTTGTGCGCGGAGCAAATGGTCCGCTGTGGCGACCCCACTAGAGGAGCAGCTGAAGGAAGAGGAAGCTCCTTAGAACAAGCTCCTCTGTAAAGCTTCATAACGGCTCTAATCTGAGGTGCTGGTGGTTAATTGATTTCTGAGGCTGGTGACTCTAAATGAACTTCTAAATGAATATTTTGGTCTTGCTTTCCTGGGAAGGTCTTCATGAGAGACAGTTTCATCATGGAGCTTGATGGGTTTTACAAACGCACTCAACACAATACTGTTCTTGTAGGAACTGTTCCATAACAGCTGACCTTCATGTCTTGAAATAACCGACTGTTACTGTTGTTAATTAATTCCCTAATACCACATGTTTAATTTCAGAGTTAAAAAAAAAACATCCAGTATTGTTCTATAAATGTAGAAACTAAACCAGTAAAAAAAAAAAAAAAAAAAAAAAAATTCCCCATTTAAAAAAAAGGGGGTAGTCAGCAAAAGCCTTCTTCGTCAAAACGTTCAGGTTATAATCAGATCATAAATGAACACGAGACACATTTGTTCAACAGTAAAGTTTTAGTTCCTCCTAGTTGTTGTTGTCAAATATCACATCCTCTCTGCTGCGGTCTCCAGGCTACACCATACACATCGTCCATTCAACAGCGTCTTATCTGTAATAAAGAAGTGCACAGATCCGTCCTGCGCGGCCCACGCCGATAGGGTTTCACACACCCTGGTGCACCACCCCTTAGCCTGATTAAACAGGCCGATTCAATTACCTACGAGAGATGTACAGGTGCAGCAGGTGGTTGTTATACACACACACACACACACAGTTTTTTCACTTGTAGGTTGTTACTTGTAAATTTTACACGAACCAGAGGTTTGTCGAGGTGAGGCGTTTTAAAAACACTTCCTGTTCGGCGACCTTAAACGCCTTCACCTGAATAATGGGTTTCACCGCGACTCTGTGGGGAGATAAACGAGGCGATTATGAGCAGAGACACGGTCTGATCGCTGCAGTCTATTTGCACAAGTTCAGATCAGGTTTTCGTCGGGTAGAAGACGGCGCAGATCAAACGAGCATTCGAACACAAAGAGTCGAGCGGGATTAAAGACAGATCCTGTACACGACCTGCAGAGCATACAAAAAAACAAAAAAAACAAAAAAAAAAAAACGCCATTCTGTATTGTCCTGGCGAGAACTAAACCAGATCAGGTTATAAACACGAACACGAGCCAAATGCTTTCAAAGGTTAATCTGCGTTTCTTCTTCTCTAAAGGGCAAACGTTCAAGGACAGCAAACGCACAGTATTTACACTCCGAGACGTAAAAAAAACCCACCGACCCTTTTCCAACATATATTACACTCACTCACTCACTGAAGCGCGCACACACACACACACACGTTCTAAAACCTGGAGCGATAAAAGCACACAAAAAACAAACAAGACAGAAATAACCACAAAGTAAACTTTAATACTGTTTTTTTTCTGAAGGTTTAATTGACTGACGAGAACTTTCCACTCAAAACAAACAGGAAAGAAACGCCGCTTCATGTCATGACCTTTAGGTCCTTGCGTTGAGGAGAAACATGCATACGATCATACGATGAACAGATTTCAAACCAACAGTAATTAAAACAAAGGAAACACTGAAGTGTTACGTGAGCAGACACGTGAAGCAGAGACACTTGAGAGTCTGTGATGAGTCTGACGTACGACTGGAGCGTCTCTAGCAATCGCGTGACGACGTGTTCAACCTCTTCTCTTTTTTTTTTGTTGTTCCTTTAAGTACCAGCCGGAGATTCTCATTGGCTCATAAAGAGTAAAAAAAAAGAAAACAAAAAAGCAGCTTCTGATGAGCGAAGCTTTGTGAAAGAATGCTACAACTCTTGAACGAATAACAGCCGCGAGCCGCTAAACGAGCACACGTGTTTACTCAGGATTGTTTTTTTTTTTATATCCCATCGATTTTTTTTTACCCCCTTTCGACCCCATCAGGCCAATGTTGGGGTTAAAATTAGACGGGATAACCCGATTAGCCGGGTACAAAGACCAGGCTGTAGTGCATTGTGCAGCGCACAACTGTTCTTTTGTTCTTTTTGTAATAATAGTGTCAGGATGAATCAACTCAGGAAACGTCGAGAGATCGTGTTCAAGGTTTAAGTCTGTCTCAGGATTGTCTGAAATGCAACGGGGGGTCCAGAAACCCGAGTCCGATTCCAGGAATCTTTTTTTTGTTTGTTTTTTAACTTTATGCATAAAAAAAACGATGTTGATTGCAGTAAGAAAGAGAAGTGTTTCACGTTAAAATGAATGAGGAAAAAAAATTCTACACAAAGTGTGCTTCGATAATAATAACAATAATAAAATAATAACAACAACAATAATAATAATTATTAACTGAATATTTATATATATATTTTATTTGGACCCTAATTTAGGGGTGAGCTCTTACCCCTTGCCCCTTAACCCCACCTCCCACCTTTTTTTCTCTTGTGGGTGTTTCTAATTGTTTTTAAAGTCGTCCTCCGCGTGCTGTTAGAGCCTGCGTGCTCGTTCAGGAAAACGTGAGTGCGCTGATGTAATCCATGTCCTCGACCCAGTTCTCAGTGTTGCTGCTGCTGTAGACACCGCTGGAGTCCTCGGCCGTGTCGCCGCTTCGGCCACGACCCGCATCCGCCGTCTCGACATTCCCGCGCTTCTTACTCCCGTCAGGGCGTGTCGCAGCTGTCTTGGTGCCGTCACCTGCACCGCTGCTCTCCTCAATCTTGATCTCACCCTCTCCATCACTACGGTTTGTAGTAGACACCTTGTCCATGCCCTCCACGCCGACACCATTAACCTCCGCTAAAGGCATTTCCTCATCCAACGTTTTCTGTCCGCGGTTCTTCTCGCTCCTGGCGCCTTCCTGAACTTCATCGTCAGAGTTAGAGTTAGTGTTGGTCTTTTTCATTGTCCGCTTCTCGTTTTTGCTTGTCTTCACCTCTGGACTCGAGGACCCGTCCGAGTCCTCGAGAACGCCTTCCCCCACCTGACTGGAGGAAGTCTGTACTGCCATGCTCCCTTCGAAGGAACTCAGAGTCGGCCTTCCGTGTATTCCCAGTATCCTCCTGATCGTGGACTGGTGGACGCAGATGTTCGAGGACGCCAGCGTCGCCTGGAGGTCCTTCGAGGTCATACAGGGGTTCTTCATGACCTCGCGGATTATCTCCCGCCTCGCCGTCGGGGAGATCTTGGAGGGACGTCCGCTACGCGGCAGGGTTACGACCGTCCCGAAGCGCTTCCACTTCCGCAGGATGGCTCTGATGGTGGTCTTGGGGAGCCCTATAGCTTTGGATATCAGCTTGTAGCCTTTCCCGGACTCGTGAGCCTCCACCACTTTTCTCCGCGTGTCTTCAGAGATCTCCTTGGAGCGCGGCATCGTGCGGTTTTTCCGGAGCGTCGTGTTTTCCGAATTGACCTCCACCCCTCCTTTAGTGTCGCTGTAGATGAAGCGGGAGGCCTGGATACCGTCACAGCATCTAGTGACTCTTCAAACACCGCGGGGGCAGAGCCAGGTTTTAGGAGCAGCCATGAGCCGTTCTCTCATAAGTGTGAGGGAATGTCGGATGACGAGGGCGTTGCCTTCAGCTGTCAATCAACTGTCTGCGTGGCTTCTAATCAAACAGTCCTGGAAAAAGAAAAATAGACAGAACGGGTATTTGAGTAAAACCTTGGGACGGCACCACCGCGTGACTGCTGATTCGTAACCAATTAAACTAAGCATTAGCTTCAGGAACACAAATAAATCCTACTGAGATAACAGTCATTATGTAGCAACAGGCTGAGTATAAAGTCCCTGCTTGATCCGGTACAGGCATGTCATAAAAAAATACACAAGACTGAAACTAAGTGCTCCTTTAATTCTGATTAAATCCAATTGTGAGTGGAGATTTTAATATCAAAATTATTCCACACAAAACTCCACAAACATTTTTTAGACCATTTTGAAAAATTATATACATGTTTGGTTTTGTGCTAAAATGCTGCAGTTCCTGTATCATCCACCAGGAGGAACAGTTCACACATTAGCATGTAGCATAGTGTTCTGTTTCGTAGGAGCGAATTATTTTCTAATAAAATTGAGACAGTTACAAAACTGCGATACAGATCAGATCGGCACCGAGGTATCGGATCGTCCCTGCTGTAAATATCAAACTATTTACGCTGTTTGTGAATACTTTGACAAACTACTTTTCTCAACCAGTTTCATGTTAGTTACTAGACTCCTATTTTATCCACAATGCACTTTACTCATAGCAGCGCAGTAGAAGTTAGCTGCTGCATCAAGATAGTAGTACCTCATGCCACGCCCACACCACGCTTATTTGTTTTTCATCCAATCCCGCTTCTTTCATTCAATTTCTTAATACCGTGAATTACAGACATCTTATTAATTTTCTGCTTGTTATACTCGACTTTTAATTACATGGAAATGCCCAACCATATGTCTTTGTGTCGCACAAGAAAGAACCAACCAAATATTTTAGCGCGTGTGCATGAAACCTCTGTCACCTTCCTGCTGCCGTGCCTAAAAAAAGTTTCTACGGGAAACTCTGCACGCTTCTGACTGACGCTGTATGTTGGAATTTGAGGTGCTAAAATGCTGCAGCTCCCTTATAATCCTACAGGTGGCGCACTAATCTGTTAACAAATTATTTGTGAAGTTTGTTTAGATTTGTAGCGAAATCTGAGAAAAACAATGAAAACAATTAACACAGAATAAGGATATTTATCATTTAAAAGCATACGATGGGTTTAAATCTGAACGCATCTCCTTTAAAGGAATCCAGGAACATCTGTGATATTACATTATTGGAAAATTATTTAAACTGATTGGATGTTAAAGATTACTGAGGAATCACTCAGAGACAAGCTTTACACAAAGACAAGTATGTAAGCGCTTACAGTTTGCATTTGATACTTTTTCCCTCCTCTTAAAATTGTTCTTAATTTAAGGCATGCAGCAAAAAAAGATCGAAATCAGGTCTTCATGCTGTTACAAAGTTTTTCCCCTTCCTGATTTTTTTTTTTTTGCCACATTTGTCACTCTTAAAGATTCATCCAACAAATTTTAATAGTTCACAAAGGTATAGAAAGGAAAAAAGCTGTCCAAACCTGCCTGGCCCTATATGGAAAAAGTAATCGCCCCTTAAGTGTAATAACTGTGTTCAAGCATTTGCAATAACTACCAACGAATCTTTCACATCACTGTGGAGGAATTTTGTTCCACTCTGCTTTGCGGAATTGTGTCAATTCAGCCACATTGCCATTTTTTTTAGTTCATTAGTGTGCTTAAAAATTATTTCTTGATTCAACTGTTATGGCAGTAATCAGGTCCAGGTGTGGCAAGTGAAATGGAATTCAGCTTTCCAAATAAATAAAAGGGGGGGGGGGGGCAATTTCTTTTTCACACAGGGCCAGGCAGGTTTGGACGTCATTTAATTTAATTAATGTAACAGTCATTTAAAACTGTATACGTGTCACACTTAAGTGATTGAGATCAACCAAAAAAAATAAAAATAAATTCGTAACCAGAGTAAATACAAAATGCAGTTTTTCAATTATGATGTCATTTATTAAAGGGGGGGGGGGGGGGGTCCAAACCTGCCTGTCACGTAATTGGCCCCTAAACCTAATTAGTGCTCTTGCCAACCTTAGCGCCAAAAACTGCAATCAAGTTTCCAACCATGAACCCGGCACTCTAACAGAAAATCCGTCAATCAGTTTGTCACCTCCGGCTCAAGTGCATTCGGGTTATGCAACAGGACAACAATCCGTAACACACAGACATGCCCACCTCTGAATGGGCAAAAAAAAAAAAAAAAAAAAAAGGAATCATGGGCCTCCGAGTGGCGCAGTGGTAAAGTGCTCGCCCTATCATCCGGAGATCGCAAGTTCGATTCCCGGGTGATGCTGTAACCTCTCGCAGCTGGAGGTCTAGAGAGAGCTGATTGGCCAAGCTCTCTCAGAAGGGAGGGATGAGAGGTACTTAGTGCTCCCACATTAATCACGGCTCTACAGCCAATCGGGGGCGTCTGTGAGCTTGCGGAATGAGAGGATAGCGCTGCTTCAAAAATGAAGGCTTCGGAGTGAAAGACTCAGCGCCGGATCTCGCGAACGCTTGATTGCAGTCGCAACGGTGGCACAACCAGCGTTATTACGTTTGGGGGTAATTACTTTTTCACATAGGTTCGGGCAGCTTTCAACATCATCGTTATTATTTAAAAACTGCATTTTGTATTTACTCGGGTTATCTTTGTCCGATATTAAAATTTGTCTGATGATCTGAATAATAATAATAATAATAATAATAAATCACAGCACTGTAACACGTTTACTTTTAAAGCAGAGATTATAATTACATCTTACACAATCTGATTTACAATCTAGAGGTCCAGACAGACACGTGGTTTGTTATGAGTCTAATCATAAATCTAATCTCAGTCAGACTTCACGCCACTTTATCACTAATCTGTCATAAATCTGCACTTCAGCCTCAATGATTCTTATCACGGGGGTCAAAGATTTTCTGATGTCTGTTTAAAACGCCTGATTCTGTTTATTGTTACCTAAAGCGGATCTTCTGCAGAAACAACTCTACATCATAATAATAATAATAATAATAATAATAATCAGCCATTTTGGAGAACATGTTTTCTTGACAAGTGGGAAAAAACGCCACAGTGGCCTGCATGCATACACAAGTGCTGTCTTTACTCTGAAATAAATATAATCCTTTGTTAATTAGTGATATAATAATCATCCCGCTGAGGTAAACACCACACAGTCTGCACGCTCGCGCACAAACACCGAGCTAACTTCGCTAGCTAGCCTGCATGCTAAGTAGCGTTTCACAACCCCGTCTGTTTACTTCCGGGGTTCTCTAAACAAACACAGAGAGAGAGCGAGGGCTTACCTGCAGCTTTCAGACCTCGGCTTTAGTCTCTGCTGGTTTAGATTCTGGTTTAACAGGTAGCACCAGAACCGAACAATACGGCTGGCTAATCCTGAAGTGTGTGTGTGTGTGTGTGTGTGTGTGCGCGCGCGCCGAACCTGCTAACCAGCTCCAATCTCTACAGGCGCGTGTGTGCGCGTCAATGCTGCGCTCGGGATGCGCAGAAGCGCAGAAACAAACACACACACACATAGCGGTCTGCGACAATCCGCTCAAATCTCAGCCTGTGTGTGTGTGTGTGTGCGTGTGTGTGTGTGTGTGTGTTTCACTCCAGACAGAACAGACCAATCCGTAAATTCTATAAATTATTTATTTATCAGTAAAATGTGGTGAATTTCAGTTTTGTTTTTCTTCCTAACTGTGTATGTGTGTATAATGTAAATGACACATTTTGCCATTACACACACACACACACACACACACACACACATACACACACACTCTCTCTCAGTTTCAGTGTCACTTTCATGCTGTTCTTTACATTATTAACACTATCTGCACTGTTGTCACTTCGCCACATGAAATCTGGGTTCCACTGCAATTAACGTCATCTCACTTATCAGTCCCTCTTTTAACATGCAGTAGTGATTTAAATGCTTTATTCTTATCTATCTTGTAGTTGTTTTGTTCTTTGCATTGCACATGTAACTTCTGATCAGTTCTCACCTTCTCACCCTGTGTGTACTGACTGTGTGTAAGATATATACTGTAGATAATCACATCTACTGTCTGTTACTGTATCTGCTGATGCTGCATATCTGGAATTTACTTCTGGGTCAATAAAGTATCTATCTGTCTGTCTGTCTGTCTGTCTGTCTGTCTGTCTGTCTGTCTGTCTGTCTGTATGTCAGTCAATCAATCAATCTGTCAAGCAATTAATTTGTCAGTCAGTATGTCTATCTATCTATCTATAGGTCAGTTAATCAGTCTGCCTGTCTGTCAATCAATCTGTCAATCAATCAATCTATCAATCTGTCAGTCTTTCTGTCCGTCTATCTATCTACTTATTTACTTTTTTAGATACAAAACAGTGGATACTAATCCATAAATGTTCTAATTAATTCATTTATGAAGAGTGGCGGCCGGTCAATACGGGGCGCAGGGGCGCCGCCCCCCCTTAAAGTTAGGCAGAGAAGAATGCTACTTAACATGTAATTATTTAACATAATCATTATTTATTTTAATAATTAAATAAATTCATTTAGTCACAATATTCCGCTGTATATCTTAATATAATTTATTTGCAATTTAAAGAAATCTAAACTGTATTACGTTCATTTGTGGTCGTGTACGCGGGGCGCCAGACAAACGTGTGTCTATGTAGGCACGTAAACTTTTGAAAAGCATGTGACCTGAGGCTGAGCTCTGATTGGAATTTGTCAAATCATCCTGGGTTGCAGCACTGTGCGCCCTGAACCCTCACACTTTTTTTCTTAGTGAATCATATTGATTTTAAATATTTGGGCTCATGTGATTGGACCATGTGATTCTCAGCGAGTCTTTTCCATCACTTCTTATGGCGAGCGGAGCTGCTGACTGGATGCAATGTGAGTCAGGGCTTTATTTTATACTAGTAGTAATGATGCGCAATCACCTGATAAATGGCCATTTACAGGTGAGTATTAAAAGTTTAATTTCCATTTTGTTTGCCCCCCCCCCCCCACCCCCAAAAATTTTTTTGCACCAGCCGCCACTGTTTATGAATAAAATGTGGTGAATTTTATGTGCTTCTGTCTCCGCAGATGCAGTACAGCTTAAATGAATAACTGTTGTAGTGATAGGACAGAAACACAAGGTGAAGCTCTTAATGATTGCTTAATAAAGATGAGGGAACACTGAGGAAGCCCCCAACAGTGGCAACCCAGTGGTGTTGGGGTTCAAACCCACAACTCTCCTATCTGCAACCTAGAAACTCATCTGCCTGCGTCACTACTACCCAAGGACTAAACCATGCTATATAAAAAAGTACTGCACACACAAACACACACACACACACACACACACACACACACACACACACTCACTGTCGATATACCACCTATCCTAGGAGATTTAGGGCGCGAGGTGGGGTATGACCTGGACAGGCTGCCAATCCATCGCAGGATGCACACACGCGAACTGGCATTTGGGAATGCCAATTAGTCTAATCTGCATGTCTTTGGAGGAAAGCAGAGGACCTGGAGGAAACCCACCAAGCAGCATGGGGAGAACATGCAAACTCCATTCACACAGACTCAAGGCGGGAATCAAACCCTCAACCCTGGAGATACAAGGCAACAGTGATAACCACTACACCACGTGCCACCAACACACACATGCAACAGGCAATTATCTTAATCTGCATGTCTTTGGACTCTGGGAGGAAACCAGAGTACCTGGAAGAAACCCACCAAGCTGTGTGGATAGGGGCAGGGGTCGTTCGGTGATTACGGTGCTGGACTGTCCCCAGTTTGAACCCTAACACCACTGGGCTGCCACTGTTGGACCCTTGAGCGAGATCCTTCTGCTCCCAAGTACTCAGATACAATCGACCCTGGCAACCCGACCCTGTAAGTAACTGCCACAGAAATGACAGATACAGTACCTCCAGAGTGGGGAGTATCTGTCGCCCGAGATTCTGCATGGCGCATGGACAGACCCCTCCCATATAGCTGTAGTATCCTGACAGGAAAAGAGTTTGTAGAAATAGTTAAAAGGTTGAAGCTAAAAATAATCTGATGATCTTTAATGTAATCAGTGATATTATTATTATTATTATTATTATTATTATTATTATTTCAGGTCGAAGCCCATGTACATGTCTGTCTGTAACAAAGATGAACCGCTTAATCTTTTAAACCTTAATTTCACAAATTTTGTTTGGTGTGACATCATTACACATTATTGGTTTCCACTCTACTGATGGCGAAATATAAAGAAATTGGACAAAATGTACCGAGATTTAGAATCCACTGTTATTTCATCTTATTACAGTCAATGTGAAAGAGAGGATATAGACAAGTTTATTTTTACGCCTTGTTTACACTAAGTTGTACTTCTTTGGTGCTCAGACAAATACACTC
>JAAGKR010007783.1:0-34672 GCA_011419295.1 Clarias macrocephalus | reverse complement strand
TTTTTTTTTTATTCCCCTCTAAGAAACTTTCTGTATTCTATGCGGCATGTCATTGACAATACTTTACAACTTCTAAATCCCCCATAACAGGAAAAGTCAAATCCTTCTATTTGATCATTTAGCTGTGTGCCGAGCTCATCCCCAAAACCTACATACTGGAACTGATCTTTTCTCAAGATACAAGACTTCCTCTTTTTAATGTTATTGCAGAATCCCAGAATCGTATAATATGTCCTATTTTTTGGCACAGTCTGTGGATGCTATATTGTGAGATTGATGTGGACCTGAAGATGAATACAGTATACAGTATTTTATTGATTATGTCTACATGGGTAAGTTGAAGGGCTTTTATTGACAGATTGAGGGATTGTTAATGACTAACTGCTACAGACATTGATAAATGGAAATCTCTGTATTTAGTGAGTGCTGTCTGGGTTTTATTTTTATTTTTTTGTTGCCGTAACAATGCAAAATGCTACATGTGCTAAATTTTAAGTGAGACATGCACTTTATTAGGAACACCACATTAATCCTAGGTAGGCTCCAATTCTCAGTTTCAGAACAGTTCTCAGAATAGTTAGTTTGGCATGATTTCCACAACCATGGCTGCTGTCCGTGTTTATGTGAATACATCATAGAATTACTGCTGCAGAACTTAGATACTCAGGCAGGTTGTGTCATTCAAAAAATACTTAAGTGGCATTAAGGGGGTTAACAAGTGTCAGGGAAACACTCTTCACACCATTACACGACCACTACCAGTCTGGACTGTTGACAGTGTTCAGGTTAGGACCATATATTCATGATGAAGTTAAAGTCTGCTACATATTTGCATGCCCAAGCAGAAATTGAGCTCCATCAAATCAGGCACCATTTTCCCACTCTCTCAATCAACTGTCCAGTTTCATTCAGTTTGAAATGCAAAGCTGACATTTTGATACTGTACGGAAATCTGTTTTTGTGTAAGAATATTACATTGCCCAAGGATGTGTAAATATTTAACTTTTTTATGTTTAAGAGAGAGAGAGAAAGAGAGAGATTATTTGCCAAATAAGCTTCTCCCTGAAGGCCTTTGCAACTATTAAGAAAATGTCAGCAATATTGGCCCCAAAGGTAAAAGAGGTAATAAAAATATAGTGGCCATCACCGGGATAAATCAAACAATTCCTACTTAATAGATAATTCTAACTCAATCACAGCCCCTACCTTGTGTATTAGAACCTCAGACGAGCTCAGATTATATTTGGCTTCTTCAGTGCTGGCTGTTCAGTTCTGCTCTGCTTAACTGTGGACTAATGTAGCTGAGTGTTCATCTGCTATCTACTCTACGCTCCAAACACTGCTGCTGAAGGGAGCTTATTTCTGCCCTGACAGAGCCAAGAGCCTGAGGTGTGTGTGTGTGTGTGTGTGTGTGTGTTCGTGTGTTCGTGTGTTCGTGTGTTCGTGTGTTCGTGTGTGTGTGTGTGTGTGTTCGTGTGTGTGTGTGTGTGTGTGTGTTCGTGTGTGTGTGTGTGTGTGTTCGTGTGTTCGTGTGTTCGTGTGTGTGTGTTCGTGTGTGTTCGTGTGTGTTCGTGTGTGTTCGTGTGTGTTCGTGTGCGTGCGTGTGCGTGCGTGTGTGTTCGTGCGTGTGCGTGCGTGTGCGTGCGTGTGTGTGTGGGAATGGGACAAAGTGCAGGGGCATAAGAGAACATTGTATGTGCACGTGTGAGGTTGGTTTATCCCATTAGACAGGTGTTAACAGGGTGTAAAGCTTGGACTCTGGATATGTCCATGGCTCAGCAGTTTCATTCACACCTGCCTAAATGTCTTTCAACTCTGATCGCGTTAGACCCTCACCTTTTCTGTCTGTTTTCTCACTCTCTCTTCATCTTTCTCTCTGTCATTGGTCTCTTTCAGTAGTACGTTCTCACTCTTTAATCTGGATGTTTCTCACTTATAATGGTTACTTTTCCATAGGCAGTTTCTGATGTGCAAACTATAGCAAATAATTTGTTTAATGAAAAAAAGGAATGATGTCTATTACTTTGGGTATTTAATTTAATTCTCCCCACATTGTGTAACGATGGCATTCAGGTCCTACACTTGGGTAATGGTGACCTGTGAGAGAACACATGTCTGTATAGCACACACCCTTGTCCATTTAGGAATAAAAATAATAATAATGAAAGCACACTTCACTAAATTCTCTCCTCTGCCTCTCCCACTTCTCTTTTTCTGAACTGGGAAGGGTTTGGGAGTCTGTCTCATGGCAAAGAGATTGTGTTGGATGAGGTGGGGGGGCAGGCTTGCATGCATATTTCATGCAGTGGCTTGTTAACCTGACAGAGGGATCTTTGGGCTGACTGACGGTGTGAGAGAGTAACCTCATGCTCGTAATGCATTAACATATGGTAAAGCCTGCCTCACCACCATCTTTTATTCATCCACTTCTCTAAGCGCTTGTTGATATCATGCAGCCGAGACGAGTCGAGCCCTGTGTACAGCACACATCATAGTTTTCTGAGGCTGATTGGAAAAAAAAGATGTAATTAGGATTGTCCTCCTGCTTTTATCCTCCCTCTGTTTCTTTCTCTCTTTCTCAGCCAACACTGATGGTGTTTCCAACAGACTTGCAGGTTGAGGCCAGTTTCCATAAATTAATAAATGTGACACACTGTTTTGTATACTGCCTGCCTAAATTTAAAAAATGACCTGACCAGCTGAAGCAACCCCAGATTATAACACTGCCTTCAGAGGCTTGTACAGTGGCCACTATATATGATGGTTCCATCACTTCAGGTGCTTCCCTTCTTACCCCCGTGGACCTATCATATTGGAATAGGAGTTGTCTGGACTCCTCAGACAACATGAACTTTTTCTATTGCTCCAAAGTCCAATCTTTATGCTCAACAGTGAACTGAAGCCTTTTTTTCTGATTAGTCTCACCAACAAGTGTTTTTCTTATGGCCACACAGCTGTTTATTTCCAATCCTTTGAGTTCTCGCTGTGTTGTGCATGTGGGAAAAGTCTTACTTTCACTATTTAACAAGATTCCTACTCTCAGTCTTTCACGATCCAATTCCAAAAAGTTTAATGTGATCTCCAATCATAGTCATTCGTGGTTTTTGTTGTTGTTGTTAATCATTCAGCACATCCTTCCAGATTTTAATAATGTTAGACAGTTCCTAACCCCATTCCAGTAACTTTAGCAGTAACTCTAGTAAGTATCCTTAGCTTTGTCCTTGGCTTGATGGAGGCCCTTTTTAAAACAACTTTCATTTTTTGCCAGGCAGTGTATATTGGCCACTCAAATGCTGCTTGAATATATAATCTCTTGGCGAATGTTTAGCCGGTTTCTTTCATCTTCACTATTGCAGAAATGTAAAAGTGTTCTGGAAAACTAGTCAGAACTTCTGGAGCATGATGGTCCCAATAGAGACTATGTTCTAGTCCCTGCGTGGCCAGAGACATGAGATCCATCATCCAGACATTGTTGAGTCCAGAGGTTAGAGTTCTGTCTGCTGTGTTGTCTGAAAGTGTTGAAGAAAGACAGGAGAATACACCAGGATTGAAACATTAGGTTATAATTTGAATCAGTCTTTCTTTTTAAACTGATAATTATATAGGTTTTTAATGAATCGTTAGACATTAGATATAAAGCCACATGCCTAGTGATGCGTCGCGATTCTTTTGTGTAGTAGTTAGTCTATACCCACAATGACAGCAAAATATTTTATTGTTATTAAATTTAAAAATGTTTGCATTGGTGGTGGTTAAATGTTGCAGTTCCTCCGTAATCCTACAGGGGGTCCACTCTAATCTGTTCACACATTGGCAGGTAGCACAGCATCTTGTGTGGTAAGAGCTAATTATTCGTCACGTTTAACAAAATCTGAAAAATAATATATAATTAGGATATTTATAAAATCCTAATATTTACATAATCGCAATACATACAGAATCGACAGCTAGGTATCTCTATAATGATTTATTGTGTGGTCCCTGGTGATTCCCGTCTCTACTTAGTAAGTGTTGTTTTTGAATAACCATTAGGAAGAATGAATAAGTAATCTCTTAAATAGTGAGAGAGATTATAGAAATATATATTGTATTAGAATGGGTTTAACATGATGTAAAATTATCTGTTGGAATATCTGACAAACCACCACATTTTGTGGATTGGACTTCATAAATAGTCTTTGGCTTCGTGTGTGTGAAGCAGAGACGGCCTTTAATTATGCATTTCTATGCAGTGGCCTCTTTGTTTTTATGATTACTGAGGGTTGGGTAAAGAGGTTAGGAAGGTGAGGGGTATCTCATTGTTTCTCATTAGCTTGTGCTCGGAGGCTGCTCTCACAGGCCTACTTCCACACCTCCATGGCCTCTGCGGCCACCGCCATGGCTATCAGTCAGAGGCCTCATTAACAGCCCTTATTTTTAAAACACAAACCATCAGCCCACTTGCGATGGCTCTGTGCAGTGAAAACTGAGAAAACTGGGCATTCTTTACTACAGAATTAATTATTCATGACAAAATCTGTTACAATGCATGTAACATAATATAGCATAATGGAATTACCCATTACCTCAGAACAAACTGTCTTTAGATTATTCTGATGATGCATTTTGTTTTGTTAGTTGGTGGGAAAAAATCGCAGGAATAAAATCTGTCTTACATGATGGTTATTACTGGCAAGATTTCTTAATTTTTTCTGTAGGGTCATGGCATGTCACAGAACAGCACAGGTCAGCAAAACATCACATTTCATTATCGACAGATTAATAGGTAATAATGCTGGTCTCTATGGAGCGATCACTTCTGAATGGCTCTCTGGCCTGTTTGTCATGCATCTTCATTATTGTCATTTAGTCTCATTGAGCCCAAGCATGGATTTCCATTGGCTGTGTCACAGTGGATTGTGCTGTAGACTGAGTAGTGTGTCACAGCTCTGTGCTGTTTGGATGCACTATTTGATGTATAGTGTCTGAAATGGGAGACTGAGCCTATAAGTAATCTGTCACTGGTAATGACTGAAAATAACTTGTGTTGTTTTCTTCTTCACATCTCTCTTTAGTTTCTTTCTATTTTCCACTTTCATTTGGTTACCTGCAAGTCTTTGCCATGCTACTGTATCTCAATATACGTATGTGTGTGGTGCTTTAAATAGTCTTTCAATATGTATTTAACTACTTGCATATTCCTCTGAGCATGTAAAACCCACCACTAATGTACCGATTACAGAGTTTTAAGTGAAAAGATCTAGTCAAGGAATCGACAGTAAGTTACAGTCTGGTGCTCAAGCATTAACCAAGTCTTAAAGGGCAGGAACTTCATTCATGTTTCCCCTTATATCAGGGGACATACTATAAGGATTATGTTCATGAGTACTTTCAATAGGTTTGAAAACTGTGGTTCTTTTTTAAATCTGAGTCTTAAATACCAATCTTATACAAAATGAACTATCAAGCTACATAGCCCCTTCAATAAAGCTTTAATTTAAAAAAATTACATTTGTTCTAATAAAAAAAACAATTTAACAAAACCCTATGTGTCACAATGATTGGCACTCCTGCAATGAGTCTGTAGAATATAGAGCAATCAACCAGAGACATTTGTCAGTACCAAATCTCTCCAGACCCTCCAGGGTCCTACTTTCTCTCTTGTGGATTGTCCTGTTTAGCTCATCACACTGGTTTTCAATGGGGTTTACATCAGAGAACTGGGATGGTCATGCTAGATAATTGATTTACACCAATTGATATGAACCATTTGGTGTAGACCTGGAAAAAATGGGTTAAAATACAGCACAGATAAGCGGCACATTGTTTGGTTAAAATGTATATTAAAGTGTTCAGGTCAGAAGTGGAAGATTCCCCCAAAATAGAATACTGTGCATTATATATAGATTGAGATGATAGATGATGTATAGATTTTGTTGACATTATAACACGTGTATACATTTTTATACATTATAACATATGTATAACATAAGCATTATAAAAACTGTAAAAGCAAAATCATTTCTGGTTTAAATACCGAACAGGTTTCTGATTTCTAATATACTGACGAAGCCCTTTTTACGATGAACATGCAGTTTGACACTAGTTTTTCACTGAACCCCATCATTAAAAGGCACAAAAAATAATTCATTCTATACATGTGCTTTAAACACCATATAAGGCAGAACAAAAATAAAAGCAATAGAAAGTATTTTGGTCCCAATTACTAATCAATGAGCCATGGTTGGAGTATGTTCATTAATAGATTAGGCAAATTTACTGTGCATACTGAATCCCACACACACAGACATACTCACTCGCACTTCAGAAACACATGCATATGCAATGAGCAGTCATTACCCAGAAAAACACACTTGTGATAGAGTGCACTGTATGTATTGGGCAGTAACTGAGATTAATTAACCTGACTGGGTTTGAGGAGCCCGTAGGAATCACATGGCCACCTCAGAAATCTGATTCCGTTAACCGGGCAGTCCCAGCTCTTGGCTTTAATTGGCTCTAAACGTTCGCAGGGGCAGTTGAATGGGAAATCTTTGTGTTTATATTGAGGCAGGGCAGTAGAGCAACACTTCTTTAGCAATAACACTCTTCATTGATCTGGGATCACAGATCAAGAGACTGTGGCTGTTTTTGAGAAAGCTGTTGCCACGGAATGGCACACAAACGCTCATGGTTATGGTGTGATAAATGGTGAAAAAAAAAATGTGCAAACACCTACTAAAGCTTTGCTTTGTGGTGGATTTTGAAAACAGTACCGTTTTCATAATTCAGAAAATACATCCATTTCACAGATGAAAGACAATGTGCTCTCTGTGCTCTCTGACTCTTCAGGCCTGACTCTTGAAGCTTGTCATGTTGTTTTCTGAGTCTGCATTAATAATGCTGATGTGGTCCTCTAACTCTCCCGGGGTTCTGTAGGTCTCGTTCATATCTCGTTCATGTCTGGTTCTTCAGTATTCATTCCATGCTGGTGGGCTTGTCAGTGGTGTTGGATGCTGACAGAGAGAGAGAACGCTCCAGTAATCCCTACGCACCCCGCACATATTAGCCTGATGTAAAACAGACCAATTTAGCCCGAGCTTCAGCACCAGTATCTACGTGCATCTGTCAGCTCTGATCCCTCTGACTGTCCCAGCCCAATCGGTTCACAATCCCTGTCGCTGCACGTGCACAAGTTTAATACATGCAAACATCAATTCCATAAAATGCCCTCTTTAGAAAGCTAGGTTTTGCTGTCCCAAAGTCTAATGCATACAAGGTGCTTCCAGTACTCACTAAGGTAGTTTAACTATTAGATACGGACAAAAGTGGCATGGTTGCCTCATAACATTCATGGTGTTAGAGTTTATACTTATACTAATTAGGTGATTCTCTAGATTATGCCAGTGTAGTGGTTCTTTCTCTTAGATTCACAGAGGTTTCTGATATTTACAGGCTATGTGGTTACATAGGAGCAGTAGTTGAGCCCTCCCATTGGACACTTTCCTACTCGCCTCACTGGGCAGCTGTGGTGGAACGGAAGCCTCCGATCCTCAGGAGAGAGACAAAAGACAGGAACTTGCAATGGGAGAGGGAGCGATATATAGCGAAAGTGCAGCTAGACTAGCTTTGGATGATGGTTAAGTGCTCTTTGTCATGTAATCAAGTACAGGAGCTACAGACTGGCACATTGTGCTTCAAAACTTTGTTAAAGCCATCATTAATATGTAAACCTGTGCTCACTTTGTGTTTGTGTGTGTTAGTGAGCGGGACTTTCCTGATTAACCACACACTACTCCAAAGCATTTTGTAGTCATCTGCAAATATTAAATATGAACCCTAGCCTCGAAGCAGCACTCGGGCTTGACATTTTGCTCCTCTGCAATTAGAAGTATTTCTCAAGTTGCATTCTTTAATTACACTCTGAAGCCGTTCAGAGGTTTAGCGCTGGGCTCAGACACCACCATCATCAGCCACTTTGTCAACAATCAATCAGAGACTCTTATTAGTGTGGCAATGACTTGAGCACAGCATCAATTAGCCTGGCCCCTGCAACCACCCACATATGTTCTCGCTCTCCCCTGTCCATTTCTCTTTCTCTCTTTTCTTGTGTCACTTGGCTCAACCTTTGAGTGCCTTTTACACAGAGAAAGGCAGTGGACTGGAAATGGCTCTTCCCCCTTTTTTTCCCTCTCCCGCCCTCTCACTCTCTTTTCCTCTGTTGCGGTTTCCTTATCTCTATTCCTTCAGCAGCCTGCTTTTAGATAATTGTCTCTCTGTGTAGTTTTCTTATGCAGTACACAGCTGTGGCTGGACAGCCTTAAACAGCACAATGAGCCTGCTGTCTCAGTAGGGGACTCATCAGTGTGTGCCATTCTCCATTTTGCCTCTTCCACCCTAGCAGCCCCCAAAATGCTCCTTCTTCTTCTCCCTCTTGCTGCACTCCTTATTAAATGCACTTTTATTTTTTGCCCATTGTTATTTATGTCTTTTTGGTCTCTAAACAGTCCATTATAATAACACAAACCATATGTTCTGCTTTTCAGTCTTTATGGGCGACACATGCAGGCTAATCCCGAGCCACCAAAAAAGAACAACGACAAATCCAAGAAGATCAGTCGCAAGCCCCTGGCTGCCAGGAACAAGTGAAGATGAGAAGTGTGGATAAAGAGCCCGTTGTCTGCCTGTCCGAGCTGGACCTCACTGCATGTGCCTTCTTCCACTTTTCTATTTATTTACTGCAAGAACACACTTTTTTATGGTTACTGTACTGTGTTGTGGTATACATATGTGGCCTCACAGTTGCATCTTGGCATGTCCCAAGCAGCCATTAGAAAATTCTCTATTTACTCTTTGTTCCTTTTGTATATTTTCTACATTACCTCTGACTTTATTAATTTGCTAAAAATATAGTCATTGCCTTATTCTCATAATGCTGCATACTCGAGCATTAAGTTTTTTTAAATTAATTTCCTGCATGATGTCTTTTAAATATTATTGCAACACTGTAAAATCAGACAAGTCTTTAAAATGATGTTTGGACAGTTTGTGAGATATTAAATATTGTAAAAAAAATATATAAAAAAAAACATGACTGAGCTGTAAAACATGGAACATATCATAGTAAGCACCGCAGTGTCATCTAGACTTTTCTCCTCTTTCAATGTTTTAGTAAAATATTACATGCTTGTGATACTTTACGCATTGTAATGTGCATATGTTTAGCATTTTCACACATCATATATTGTTCTTAAGGGCAACTGTTCAAATACACTGAAGGGAAAAAACAATATCATACTCCACTGTTTGATTTGAGCCATCTAAACAAGGCACACCGCTTTCCACAACAGCAATTTGTACCCTCCAGTGCCGAGCTTGGCAGCGGGGCTGTTGCGTAACCGGTGGGGGATTTTTGGAGGGGTTTAGCAGACTGAACTAAGTCTGTGCAGGATTGTGTCTTGCCTCAGAGGACGTTTATCTGTCTGCTCCCTCTGCCACACCTCTTGCTCTTAATGACTCCTATGAATGGCTGTAAACCAGAGTATTGAATAGTTAACAAATAAGGCCAGTTACAAAACAGCTCCAAACAATGGACGGCTTATATAATATACCGTATCGGTTTCCTTTACAGTATTGTCTGGGTGTGCATTTAAAACTAGTCTGTTCTGAATCAGGTCGTTTTGACTCCTACTGTAACGCTAAGTTAGTCTACACCATGAGCTTTGTTATTGATCTATGCAATAGTATTATCACAAGTCACACCAAATTTTAATTATTTTTGTCATTTGACAGAAATTTTGTCACCATATGCCATGCATTACTTCTTTTTTTTTTTTTTTTAACTGGTTTGAATAAAATACTCTGTTGGACTCGTATTGTTTGCGACACATTGATTTATTTGGTTCAGTTCATTTTATATAGTTATCTATGAAGTCTAGATCATAATTATTATATGCTGAATAGCATTACAGAAATAACTTGTATTTTAGGATTTCCACACAACAATCTATAAAGTCTACATATACGGGTACCTCCAGGTTTTGAATGTTGCCTTGTTGCTTGGATTGGTCACAATGGTTGGGAGCTTACAGGATTTCTAAAGTGAGTGATTTACTCACTCACTTGGTCTTTTTGCCCTAATTTTTGCTCGAGTGTCGGTGCATCTGTCCCCCTAGGTTGCAGTTCTGCGATGACAGGAGTGAAATTCTATACTAACAGGATGTTTTTTTTGGCTTCCCCCCTTCATGCAACTCTACAGACCATTGTGTTCAGATTGTGCCAAGAGATAAGCAGCTTTTGAAATAATCAGACCTGACTATCTGGCACCAACAATCATGCCACAGACAATTTAACTAACATTTAATACCCCTCCCCCCCTCCCCCCATTGTGACGTTTGATGTAAACATGTATGACATGCCTTGACCGGCAACTGCATGATCTCATGAACTGTGCTGCCACCACATGATTGACTGGTTCATTAAGTGCATGGATGAGCAGGTGTACTGATGTTCTGTTGTTTAAATTGTGACAAACTAATGTGTTCTTTAAGAGCAGCGACGTTGTGTATTTTGACAAATTGCGCAGATAGCTTGAAGTATTGTGGTTCACTTACATTTTTGATGAAATAAATTCTGAGCCAATGATAGCTCTTAATAGTTATATAGCTCTGAGTAAGATGGTGTGTGAAACAGTGATGGAGGATCATCACACATCTAAAACTGATCTGCCCATGGGAAGTCATGTCATAACCCAGCCTACCCCAGTGACGAGAGATAAGGAGAAAGTGTTGACCTTTCACAGCAATGTGCCTAACAAACCTGTGTGTGTGTGTGTGTGTGTGTGTGTGTGTGTGTGTGTGTGTGTGTGTGTGTGTGTGTGCGCGCATGCTAAGACTCTAGAGAGGCCCCGTCACACACCTTTATCTGTGTTATTACTCTCTCATTATTATTATCCTGTCTCAGGTGCTGTGTGTGTCCTCATGTCCTCCTCATTCACACTCTCCATACACTCACACGCTCAGCAGGCACATCTGTCCATGGCGCACACACTTTCTACCACCACTCTGTCATCTATCACCACCTTTCATCCCTTCAGCTCTCAGAAAATATCCCTTTTCTTTTCAAACTTTTTGTCGGGTTCAATTCGGGAAATGCATCACACGCCTCACACTCACAAACACACCACACACACACACACACACACACACACACACACACACACACACACACACACTTAACTTTCTTTGTTCAGCAGTTGGAGAAGATAAACTTGTGGTTTGAAAGTTAGGACCAAACTCTGTGCTATTCATTACAGGACCGGACCCTCACACAATCAATCTCTTCAGCTGCCCAGAAAAAAAAAGAAGAAAAAAAAAACGCCTCTCTGCCTCCTTATCTTGGTCTGTCCAATCCTTCTGTCAGTGTCAACAGCAAATGGGATATTGAGGTTTAAAAATGACTCGGTGGCAATGGATCATTATGCATGCCACATATCCGACTCTGACACCAATTACTCACTGACCTTTCAAAGTAATCATTTTGTGTACTTTTCCCCACCCAAAGTCAAAGCTATCGCAAGAAGCCGTGTAGATTTTGGTCGATGTGATGACTTTTTTTTGTTTGTATGGTTCGTTATAGTTGCACTTGCAGCCTCGTATATAAAGGGATACAAACATTTTGTCTATGCATCCCACAGTCCCTGAGACACAATGGCTGCCAGGTTAACCAAACCCATTGATTTTTGCCCGTTGATTTATGGAGGTGAGGGAAAGCCATACTGCTATAGAATATGCTCTATGCCATCCAAGCGGAGGCAGGTCAGGGGACAATAACCGGAGCTGTTCAGAGTGTGTGAAATCTAAGCTCAGAGTTAGGTACTGTTGTAATTAAATAAATGCATATGGGATTTAAAGTATACTTTAGACTTAGTAAATCTTCATCAAAGCAACTTGGAACCAGTCAGGGTACATTAGCCATGACCAATAATTATTAAATTAAGTTTTATATGTCCAAAAAAGCAAAACATCCAACAAGGTTGAATAATTTTGTAAAATAATAAATAAATACATCTTAAAATGCTTAACATTGAAACACATAAGCTTGAACCAGCGATGCATTCTTTATCGCTGTTAATCTGGGCAGTTTATACTGTAAAACAACTTCCTTTTTACATTATTTTGTGAGTGAGTGTCTCCAGTATTGTTCTGGAATATAGAAAAATAAATCCAAACTTGTGTTTAAACTTTTGACTGGTACCGTATCTTTAGTCTTAAGCCTGAAACTAAAAACTGGCTATTATCAATTTATGGACACTGCTGAAAGGGATTATTATTATTATTATTTTTTTTTATTTACTTTTTTTACAGTCACTGTCAATTAATTATGTTAATTAATGTACTGCTAAAAGTATACCTCCCCTCCTCCATAAATAAATAAATAAAACCTTGGGAAGGTTTAGTGGTTATAATTGAATAGAATATATAATAAAGTGCTGATGTATCACTGTGTGGTTTGGCAGTGACACCTGAACATACCCTCTTGAGAACAACGCCATCGATTATTGCAACAGAACATGTATCCACAGAGCAATCTGACAGAAATCACTGTAGAGGCAAGGTCTGTGCAATCCTCAAAGCCCTATACAGCAAGCATTATAACCCAAAGGAATAGGCTTTTTACCTCAGGACAGCATGCCTGATTGCCAGGGGTATACAATCAGGCATGATTTACTGTGGGTTCCCACACATTAACACCGTCCCCCCCCCCCCCCCCAAACCTGACCTCACACACACCTGCATACTTGTCCACTTATTGTTAATATTTTAATGTGCTTATACTGCTGGTGTAAATGGACCTACATACCTGAATAATTGACAGTGCTGAAGTAATTGAACACAACTCTTTAACACAAGGTCTGTCTGTAATCTAGAACAATGTCATACAATGTCGTTTTCCTCCAGAACTTATTTAAATAAACGCTGCATAATTACGTTTGATCTATTTGGACTACTCTTGTCACCTTTGTCGCGTTCTTTTGAATAAACAACTTGACAAATTTGGAGGACAATCAGAAGAAACAAAATTACTGCAGCAAGTGATTGTTTGTGAGTAAGAGTCGATTCTCAGGAAATGATTTCTCCTTGTGTTTTGGAGGTGCAATACATCACTTGCCAGTCCACTATTGGCAAAGGTGTCATGTTCATGATCGCTCCGTTACCTTCTCAGGCTCGGAGTACAAGCCATAAGTACAAACTCCTGATATGTGCATTTTTCACAAAGCAGTGTCCTAAAGAATTATTAAATAGCTTATAGAAAGCTTCTAGCCACAAAAGGTATGTATGCATGAGTGAATGAATGAATGCTGCATGTGTAATTAATAAACCCATTTACCTATAATTCTATAAAATGCTTTCTACCCAGGGTGCATATATCTAAAGGATTTGGGGACAATATGCAGTTTATTGTTTAAACACAATATGGTAAAAAAAAAAATATATATATATATATATTCTGTCTGTGGGTGTTAATTCAAGCTGTAATTATTAATAGTTTCTGCTGTAATTGTAGTTCCTTATGAGTTCTAGTTTTCTTTGGTTGTGCATTTTGAGCCATGGAAGAATAGGAAGATGGGTGGCGGCCAATATCTTCTTTTTCTAGCTTGTTAGGAGAGTGCTTGGATTCTCCCTCCCTCCTTCCTCCCAATCTTTATGCTGCGCTCTCAGCTCTCCGCGCTCACAGCGTCTCGCGCTCTCCACATCGCTCTGAAAGCGAAGCGTGCGCTCCACGCCGTGCCCATGCCGCCTCCTCCTCCTCCTCCTCCTACCTTTACGCACGGAGGAAGTCTTTAGAAGTGAGGATACCTTCGCGTTTTAAGGATACAGAAGCAAATTGTGGCTTTTTTCCCCCCACGTGGCCGTGGAAATTTAAAGGCGCTACAGGCTGTCTGAGATGGTGAAGAAAGTCTTTTCTAAACTACAGGCGACTGGAGATAGATAGGCCTGGGGAAGGCTGAGAAACTTTTACGGAGACTTGAAATAAGCAAACATCAGCACAAAAAAAAAAGTTAAGAGGGAGAAAGAAAAGCGCTGTTTGGGCCCTGCCCAAGCGGGTTCATTAACATTAACAACAAAGCCAATAGGTTGTACTTTTTTTTTTCTTAAGGGGGTCCCTCACCAACCAGCAAGATTTCGCCCAAAAGCAGACAGGAGGAGCGTCCCGCGCTGACGAGACTCGTCGGCAGGAAGCGGTTGATCGCGGCCGGGGTGCTCGGAGTGGTCATGGTGCTCGTGCTGGTCGTGCTCATCCCGGTGCTGGTGAACTCGGCCGGCACTTCGGCACATTACGAGATGCTCGGCACGTGCAGGATGGTGTGCGATCCGTACGGCACCAAATCCCCGAGCAGCACGGCCACGGCTGACACAGCGGCGCGCGACACCGGCCACGTGCAATCGCTGCCCACATTCATCCAAGGTCCGAAAGGTGAGCCGGGACGACCAGGGAAGACGGGACCGAGGGGCCCACCTGGAGAGCCAGGTCCTCCAGGACCCGCCGGTCCGCCTGGAGAGCGGGGAGAGCCGGGACGGCCAGGCTTACCAGGACCCCCGGGGCCAAACGGCGCTGGCGCCATCAGTGCGGCCACCTACAGCACCGTGCCAAAAATCGCCTTCTACGCGGGCCTAAAGAAGCAGCACGAGGGCTACGAGTTGCTCAAGTTTGACGACGTCGTCACGAATCTGGGAAATCATTATGACCCGACCACAGGAAAGTTTACGTGCTCTATACCGGGGATCTATTTCTTTACTTACCATGTGCTGATGCGGGGTGGAGACGGCACCAGCATGTGGGCAGACCTCTGCAAAAACAACCAGGTGAGAGTTCGCATACGGTGTGTCTGTTATTAGACATACTTTACAGTTTATTTTTTTCTTGCTTGCTGAATGCTTGGCATATTGTTATAAGACCCGAATTTTAATGGTCACTTATTTTCTCTTTTTTCTCTTTTTTCTTACTATGCAAACAATTAGGTGTTTCCACCTATAAACTTAAAAACACCCAACATAGGCCTGCTATCATATATTTTATTTTTCCTATTATTATTATTATTATTATTAATAATAATAATAATAATAATAATAATAATAATAATAATATATTTCTTGTTTTTATGATATTTAAAATACCACTGGGACACTGGACAAAGGATGGAATGCATTAACTTTTTGTCTTTTTCAGCTATTCTTTGTGTGGAGACCTATATTATTTTTAATCCCTTTATGTATTTTAAACAGTATCTACCATCTGCAGTTCATTATGTGGTACTGAGCACTCCACGGTTATATACAAAATACACTATGATCTATAAAAACTGACACGAGTGATGGGGCCTTTTCATATTTTCCTCAGGGTAATTAAAGGCCTATTTCTATTAGAGCTAATTACGTCTCTAAGTGACTGACAGTGGTGAGAAATGTACTAATTTATGCTGTTGTTTCTCTAAGAAAGGAAAGAATGGTTTATTACATGTAGAATGGTGTAAAACGTTCTGTAAATCTAATCTGGTCAAAATAGATTATAGATATATTTGTGAATAAATCAGATCGGCGCTGATGCAGTGATACAGTGATATACAGTGACATAATGATATATTGATTCAGTGCTATACAATGATGCTTTCTGTTATATATAAATTTAGGGATGCTGTCACAGTGACATAGTGAGAGTCATTTAGTGATACAGTGAATCAGTGATACAGTGAATCAGTGGCGCGCGGATACGGGCCTCTGTGTTGCTGTTCGTGGTGCTGAACTAAAGTTATAGGCCTATGGGCGTGATGGTGAGAAAACATTTTGTTATAATTATACTTTCACCGACCAGAAATACATGCTTAGTCAACCAATGAGGCATCCCAGGAATTACAAATGGCGTTGCTTTAGAGTGTCACAAACTGGTATTTTACCTCCACAGGTGCGTGCAAGCGCCATCGCGCAGGACGCGGACCAGAACTACGACTACGCCAGTAACAGCGCGGTGCTGCACCTGGAGCCCGGGGATGAAGTCTACATCAAACTGGACGGCGGCAAAGCACACGGAGGCAACAACAATAAATACAGCACCTTTTCTGGCTTTATCATCTACGCCGATTAGGACAGGAGCTTTCTTTCTCTTCCCGGGCTTTTCCGACCCATGTCCCCGTTTTCGTGCTCACTTTTTTCTTTTTCAACCTCGAGTCTCCCCTACAGAGCCTGTGGCTGGTGACATCCTCACTCCGCCATTCACCTTCAACTTGTTAGTGTAAGAGTGTGTGGGCGGGACGGTCGGTCTCTCCGCGTCTAATTCAAAAGTCACACACTTGAAGGACTAGTGATATAATCGCGATCACTGAGAAGAACGCTGAAGAACAAAATCATCAGTCTGTAAAAAAAAAAAAAAAAAAAAAAACATCCCGCCGCTCGTCGATCGCCAAAGCACTTACTTGTACTGTAAGTTGTTGCTTCTGTAGTTAACAACGAAGTCTGTCTGTTAAATGCATTGTAATTATGGAAATGAGATCACTAGTTTGTGCAATAATCCTCACAAAAAAATTAGGCTCATGACCATATCTGAAAATATTCAATTGGTAATGTCTGGAAGGCCTAATAAAGTTCATCTGTCGCCCGACAACTTACACCCCCATGTAAAATCACTGCTCATTGCTGCGTACCCTTCAGAAGGCAGCTGCCTTAGTACTGTAGTTTATCTAGATCTGGCAGCATTTTACCCAACAGCTAACTTTTACTATTTATCACACATTATATATCTGCTTAGTCCTAATGGACCCGTTACACTGAGCCTGATGCCGTATTTCCAATTTGGTTTAGCAGGGTAGACCTACACAGCACAATGACCAAGATTACTTCGTTTCAACTTATCAACATGCACAAAGGGTTACAAACGGACCGCACAAACCACTAAAAGGGTATCTTATTAAATTTTGTTTAAAACTTCCTAATGGTGAAGCGTGGCTATAACTATGACATGTAAGATGTAGCATATGGCCAGGAGGCAAAGGACACCAGTAGTCATGATCCACAGCTGGTGCCTCATGCTATACAGTTACATGTTCTAATCATGCTATATTCTCTTATCAGTTTACATATTTGCACATGATCATAATTATTATTCATACAGTACATATGGATAATATATGAAAAATATATATTAATCGTATTGTGCACTCCTCTTTGCAGATATTTGTTTTTGCATGTCAATCATAATGCACATACACATTTGCACATAATCAAATTTGCACATATCCTTAGCACGTACAATTATACATTTTTGTATATTTCTTTACATTGCACTTTACTTTTCAATTTGTGTTTATATTTTTATGATGTAAGCTATCCTTTACTTCATGTGTGCATTCTCATTTATCTCACTGCATATACAATAGTCAGCCATAACATTATGACCACTGATAAGTGAAGTGAATACCATTGCTCAGCAATTATATACTATTCAACTAGTGACAGGATTATTGGCACCCGAGTCTCAGAATGCCTGTGGGGACCATAGGCCAGTCCATCCGGTCTGATCCCATGGAAAAAAACAATGCAGCACAAATCACAGAAAAATAACGGTGGCTACAACAGAAAGAACCTATGGTATGCACGAGATGAGTAAATCCAACCCAAAAACCCACAACACCCACAGGACCTGCTGCCAAATCCTGTGGACTCTAAAGGTCTTGTGGAGTCATGGGTTCAGATGTGCCACTGTGTTTCTCTAGTATGAAATTCTGATTACACACAAAAATACTACCAAAATAATGGTGAATTTGGCACTTTTCTCTCAATAAATGTAACATAAATAAAGAAATAAAGCCTATTTCTTTTTCCTTATTCTAAGTTCGAAAAGGACCTATTGTGCCTTGTTTAACCTGCTGTCTATAGTTACCTTTCATGCTAATGTCCAAAATCAAATCAACTCAGCTTTCTAAATTTAATCAAGGAAATGACTTGGTAAGCTGTTTATTAAAACAGATAAGAAAATTGTTGCTGGAATTATATGGTTAGTTAGGAAAGGAAATTAGCTGAAGATAGGTTTTGAAGGCTAACAATCCAGCAAACAGAAATCTTGCAGTATTCTCTCTTAAACCATCTGGCTAAACCATAACTCATCATGCAGTCTTCTGTACTATTTAATGAAGACTTTACTCCACTCATCCTGTGTCTTAGCTCCCCCTATTCCAGCACAAGTCCTGAACGTCGGTCATGGATGTCTTGGGCTAGTTATAATTGCCAAGCTATGAACAGTAAGTAACTGTTTAGGTGTGGCGTTAAAGTCAATTTAATTATCTATATATTTAAAGCTTTCATTGAGCATTATTCCTGCAACTAGAAAAAATTTATTGAACCTATAATTCCAAAATTCTGCTGGTCTGAATCTTTGTTGCTGCCTTTAAATCTGGCCAGAAGTTCTGAACTTGTCTATGCTGCATTCCAAATATTTCTTTTCCTTGGATGGGCAAAAATGCTGCGTCCAAACAATTCTTCCTAAGCAGCCGCCTCCCAAATGAAATCAATGACATTGAACAATGTCTTTAGTAAAACTTGAATAACTCACAACGTTTCTTTTGTAGGAAATGTCCTGAAAGATTGATGAACTGCTGTGTATTATCAGTAAGAGCTGTATACGTAAATGATCTAACTGTAAGTCTGTCATACTTTAGCTGCAGTATGGTTATGGGTTCAGTGTCATATCATAATCCTGGTGCAGTTTGGTGCAATTTGCAATTGCTTGCTTGTAGTTGACAAATTAATACCTGCAATGTCACACCTGAACTTTTATATCATGCTGAGAAATTCTACTAATGATGCCATGACCCACTGAGTGATCTTGGATGTAAGTTGTGCAATGATCTGGCCAGTGAAACCGGTATTTAACGTAGACTAACTGCAGTATAGCATGATTTTCAATGTATTTGTCACAGCAAAGTTGTCTTTGACTTCAGTATTGCTAGTTTTTATTTTATATTCTATATCAGCTGAATTCAATATATGTCTTGAATTTTAGATCATTCAGTAAGATGAAGGTTTGATAAAAGAAAATGTCTGTTTTTACACAGAAGTGCTAAACAGAGAGAGAGAGAGAGAGAGAGACTGCGCTTTGTGATGTTGAGAGCACTATGCAGAAACTGTGTTGATATGTAAATGTGTATCTATCTAAGAGAATCCACAAAACATGACTACTGATATTGCTACTTATTTTCTATGTAAATATTGTAGTGATTTATTTTTTGCCCCCTCTAAATATACAAATGGCTGGAAAGAGAGAGTGTCATTGTTTTTAGATTGTTGAACTAAAAATAACAGCATTCATATCTCATGTGACCTGAGGGTGTGGGATTTTTTTTGAATGCACATCATCTGTAAACACAATACACTTCACCTGTATACTATTTACATATGTTTTTTTTTCATTAAATGGAAGTTTGACCCGATATGTTATTTTTTCTGATTCATTTAATAACTTTTATATAATCAGTTTTTTAACAAGTAGATAAATTAAAAGCCATTAGAATGTCCTAGCAATTATGGGATTTTTAGATATTTATCCATAAATATGATACAGGTGAAAGTGTGTATGTGTGTCTATATATATATACGTGGTTAAATTCCCAGCCAATTCCCAAACCCCAGCCACTGGATGCAGTGCCGGTCCCAAGCCCGTATAAAATGGGAGGGTTGCGTCAGGATATATTAAATATATTTTAATGGGTATACAGTATATATATATATATATATATATATATATATATATATATATATATATATATATATATATATAGTACCGGTTTAAAGTTTGGACATACCTTTTAATTTTTTAAAAACACAAAGGTCACCAATCCTGGAACAGATCTTGCAAGAACAGTATTGTCAAGCACCATGTTGAAACTGGCTCCCCTGAAGAAAGAAAGAGCAAAACTTACAATTACAATTACCAATTTACAGTTCCTCAGGTTAGAGTCATTATGAAGCCTTTACAGAGCATAAGTAGCAGACACATCCCAATATCAACAGCTTAAAGAAAAATATTGCAATTTTGGGATGCTTGGATGTCTTAGGCATTGTTTTACAGTGTAATGTAAAAAGGATTTTTTTTACAGTATAACTTGCAACTTTTACAATATAGAAAGAAATATAAATCAGAAAAGACTATGGAATTAGAATGTGTATGTGAGAGACCAATACTGTGCAAAGTTTTTAGGCAAGTTGGAAGAAATGCTATAGAGTAAGAATGCTTTCAAAAATATATATTTACATTGATTATTTTTTATCAATGCAAAGTTAAATATTTGGTGTGATTACCCTTTGGCATCAAACCTGCAATTTTTTTTTTTTTACAAACTCAGGGATATTGTCCCTGAGTCAGGTGTATGATTACCCAGTTATACAAGGCAGGTGCTCATGATCATCAGTTTCATATGTAGGTTTAAATACAGTCATAAACAAAACAGAAACAGCTGTGTAGGAGTCTTAAACCTGGGTGAAGAACAGCCAAACTCTGTTACTAAGGTGAGGTTGAGGAAGACAGTTCCAGGTCACAGGACATACATAATGGCAGGACTAAGCATGGCAACAAGATACTACTATTGTCCAAGCAGTCAGGAATTTCAAGATGTGCTGTGCTAGCTATTTTAAAGAAGCAGAAAGAAGTGCGCAATGTTGAGGACCATAGACGCCATCGTCGGCCATGGAAACTTAATGCAGCAGATGAAATGCACATCATGCTTACTTCCCTTTGATATCGGAAGATGTCTTGTGGTGCCATCAGGAAAGAACTGGCAGAAACCAGTGGTACCCAGGGATACCCATCTACTGTTTGGAGAAGGCTGACAAGAAGAGGTCTTTATGGAAAAATTGCAGCTCAAAAGCCATACCGTACCTCCAATGTGCAAACGAGGCTAAGTGACTCAACTCTGTACAGTATGAAAAAAAATAGGAACTGGGGTACAGAAAAAATGTCAGCAGGTGCTCTGGACTGATGAGCTAAAATCAATGTAATATTAAAAATATTTGTCTGTAGTAGTAGACAGGCTGTTTGCCTAAGGGCTGGAGAAAGATGTAATAATGATTGTCTAGTTGAAGCAGTGTGGAGGTTCCTTGCAAGTTTGGGGCAGCATTTCTGGAAATGGGGTTGGAGATTTGGTCAGCCTCCTCGGTGCTGGGGTATACAGGCAGATACGTATCCATCATGCCAGGCATCTGATTGGGCCAAAATTATTTTGCAGCTGAACAACAACCCCAAACATATAGCCAATATCAGTTTAGAGAAAAACAAGAGGTTTGGAAAGTAAGGTTTGGTCCCGAACAGAATCCTGATCACAACATCATTGAGTCTGTCTGGTATTACATGAAGAGACAGAAGGATTTGAGGCAGCCTGTATAGACAGAAGATCTGTGGTTAGTTCTCAAATATGTTTGGAACAACCTATCTGCCGAGTTCCTCCAAAAGCTGTGTGCAAGTGTACCTAAAAGAATGGATGGCAGTTTTGGTTTTGCAGATGAAAGGTACTTCAAATATTTCAAATACTTGATCTGTTCATTTATTTTCCATTTTGTTAACTGATAAAATAAACTATTAGCACTTTTATTTTTTTGTAAGTGTTTTTACATTACAATGCTTATTTCTTCAACCTGTCTAAAATGTTTGCACAGTATTGTGTATGTACTGTACATACATGCATTGTGTTTTGAAAAAAGAAAATTTTCTTCTGTAATTTATTTACATGTAAAGTTGATTAATGCTTGCAGTATTATTAAATTTTTATTTTGAGCAAATGAATATTCATACAGTATAAATGTCATGTATCTCTCAGTCTTGTGGGGAAGACTGCTTACTTGACAGTTGTCCAGAAGATAATCATTGAGGGTAAACCACAGACGGTGGTATATTGATGTACAGTACAGACCAAAAGTTTGGACACACCTTCACATTCAAAGAGGTTGAATTTGTATTATGGCAAGAAAAAAGCAGCTAAGCGAAGAAAAAAACGAGTGGCCATCATTACTTTAAGAAATGAAGGTCAGTCAGTCTGAAAAATTGGGAAAACTTTGAAAGTGTCCCCAAGTGCAGTCACAAAAACCATCAAGCGCTACAAAGAAACTGGCTCACATGTGGACCGCCCCAGGAAAGGAAGACCAAGAGTCACTTCTGCTGCGGAGGATAAGTTCATCCGAGTCACCAGCCTCAGAAATCGCAGGTTAACAGCAGCTCAGATCAGAGAGCAGGTCAATGCCACACAGAGTTCTAGCAGCAGACACGTCTCTAGAACAACTGTTAAGAGGAGACTGTGTGAATCAGGCCTTCATGGTAGAATATCTGCTAGGAAACCACTGCTAAGGACAGGCAACAAGGAGAAGAGACTTGTTTGGGCTAAAGAACACAATAAAGAACACAATAAAGAAAACTCGCTGAATGAGAAAGTGTCTCCAAACTTTTGGTCTGTACTGTGTATTCAAGGAAAATTGACTGGAAGGGGAAAATGTGGTAGGAAAAAATGCTCAAGCAACAGAGATGGCCACAGCCTTAAGACAAATTTCGAGCAAGCCAATTCAAGACTTTGGGAGGGCTTCACTAAGAGTGGATTGAGTCAGGGCATCAAGAGGGGCCATGCAGAGTCATCTTCAGGAAATAGTTTACTACTGTTACATTCCTAGTGTAAAGTCACTCCTGAACCAGGGACAGTGTCAAAATAATCTTACCTGGGCTATGGAGAAAAATAACTAGACCATTATTCAGGGATCCAAAGTCCTCTTTTCAGATAAAAGTAAATTTATATTTCTTTTGGAAACCCAGAGTCTGGAGGAAGAGTGTAGAAATACACTCTTCATGTTTCTAGTTGAAGTCTAGTGTGAAGTTTCCACAGTGGGTGATTATTTGGTGTGCCATGTCATCTGCTGGTATTTGTTCACAGAGTTTTTATTAAGCGCATAATCAATGCAACTATCTACTAGGAGATTTTAGAGCAAGTCATGCTTCCTTCTTCTGATGAGCTTTATGGAGATGCCGGTTTCTTTTTCCAGCAGGACTTTGCACCTGCACACCTCCAAGCCATGCCACACCGATGCAGTTATTCACGCTAAAGGAGCTCTGACCAAGTATTGAGTGCATACATGAACATAATTTCCAGAATGTCTGTATTGTGATTCCTTTTTAGATTGACCTTAGGAAATATTTAAAGGTTTTGAAATACTAGATTTTATTTTTTTTTTAATTTGGCTCTAATGCAGACCATCCCTGGAAAGCAAGATCAAAACTTAACTCTGGAAAAAGTTCATTTAGAGTTACCACCCTCAAAAAAAAAATAAATAAACACCAATTTATAGCACCTCAGATTAGAGCCAGTAGCAGACACCTCATTATCAAATTCAAATGAGATTACAATGCATAAATAAACAAACATCAGGAAAGACAATGGAATTAGGTTTGTACAAACTTTTGACTGGAAGTGTGTATATATATATATACAGTATGTATGTGATGTTTCAGCTGGAGATGCCAAATATACTGGTTAATTGTTGAATCTGGAAAAGAGCCAATAATGCATTTTTCCATTGCATACTGCTTCCCAAAATTAGTGAGAAAATGTGATAAACTACATAAATCAGGATTTGGAAGTTCATACTGGCCAATTCAATCATTTGAACCTCTTATGACATCACAAGCCCTTCTGTGCATAAGTACAAGTGCTCAGTGTTTATGACTATATTAACATCCAGAAAGCCTCACAGTTGGATTAAGAGAACTAACATCTCTAAACAAAAGCTCCACGTTTCTACATTTCTTGAATTATAAGGTGGGAACTGATTCTGGTCACCTCATTCTTAGAGTCACAATGGAAAATGGATCAAGCCACACACACAACCATGCATGCGCACATGAACACGCACACACACACACACGCACACACTCACACACGCACACACACACACACACATTGTTTCTTTTGTTTCTCAGTCTCTAATAAACCAACTGAGATGTTTGGGCTTTAGAAGTACTTTACACCATCCAATGTCATCTCTGTTCAAGTTCACATAAATCCAGTGAAAAGATAGAAAAAGAAAAAGAAGAAGCAGCTGTTGCTGCAGCTGCTGCTGCTGCTGATGATGATCAAGGGTGGGTTAGGGCCTAAAGGCATTACAGCCAAAGCAAAGCAACAGACCGACACTTACACAAAAGTCAAAATTGAGACATTTTTGTTACATACAATATTTCATTGTAAGCTGATAAAGAGATTGATGAAACACATAGGTGATTATTGTGCAAGTAAATATTGTTAGGTGAAACAAGGAGTGTAACTGGACAGACTACTCAGTGCCCACCAATACTTCCCTCCCATCTATGTCTGTCTGTCTGTCTGTCTGTCTGTCTGTCTCCCTTTTTCTATCTCTCTCACTCGCGCGCACACACACACACACACACACACACACACACACACACACACACACACACACACACACACACATTCTATTTCTTTCTCTTGCTCGCTATTTATCTCTTTCACTTGGTGATATCACTTTCATGTCAATGCATTGGTTATTCTTTCATCTTCCATTTATTCTAATCATGGCTCTGCCAGTGACCTTTGCCTAAGTATGATTCAATATTTAGTCATCACTTCTGTAGCAGCAGTAGAGGCCTTGGAGTGCTGACTTTATTAATTAGCTATAATGGCCATGTCACATCTTCAAAGTTCTGGGGACATAAAAGAATGTGGATGGCAGGAAGCAGGTCCATCAGAGGTACAGAGAAGAGGTGCTACAAAGACATGACAGCTTTCCCAGTGGCCAAATGATTATTTTCCTACAGGGGTCTTCAATTAAAATTTGCAATGCTCCTGCTAAATTAAAGTCGTTGCTTGCAAAGGTAAACCACCTGACTCGACATTCACATGCAACATGACATGATTAAACGGCAACAGCAGATCACTTTCAATGCTTTACCAGTAATGATTAATTTATGGCTAAAAACATAATATCATTTAAATTAGATAATTTGATGTTTTGGTTAGTAGATGTTGTCATACAGTACAGACCAAAAGTTTGGACACACCTTCTCATTCAAAGAGTTTGAATTTGTATTATGGCAAGAAAAAAGCAGCTAAGTAAAGAAAAACAAGTGGCCATCATTACTTTAAGAAATGAAGGTCAGTCAGTCAGAAAAATTGGGAAAACTTTGAAAGTGTCCCCAAGTGCAGTCACAAAAACCATCAAGCGCTACAAAGAAACTGGCTCACATGCAGACCGCCCCAGGAAAGGAAGACCAAGAGTCGCCTCTGCTGCTGTGGGCAGGATAAGTTTATCCGAGTCACCAGCCTCAGAAATGGCAGGTTAACAGCAGCTCAGATCAGAGAGCAGGTCAATGCCACACAGAGTTCTAGCAGCAGACACGTCTCTAGAACAACTGTTAAGAGGAGACTGTGTGAATCAGGCCTTCATGGTAGAATATCTGCTAGGAAACCACTGCTAAGGACAGGCAACAAGCAGAAGAGACTTGTTTGGGCTAAAGAACACAATAAAGAACACAATAAAGAAAACTCTTTGAATGAGAAGGTGTGTCCAAACTTTTGGTCTGTACTGTATAGATAGATAGAGAGATACATGCATGCTGAGAATAAATGCATACATACTTTATACTTAATTATGTGTATATATCAGCACATTGTTGGTTAGCACTGTTGCCTTGCACCTCCAGGGTCCGGGTTCGATTCCCTGCCAGGCACTGAAATGGAAGAAAATGTTTATCAGCACACACACGATGCACCCTCCCCGTCCCTCCCCCACCTCCCACCACCCCAAATAATTAGTCTGGTGTGTTGACACTTTGCCGAATCCACATAGTGGTCCACCAGCCTGCAGCTTCCTTTCAAATGCCATAGTCAGTTTTGGATGTAATGTTGACTGAGTTCATTCTACATGTTTACACACAACAAAAGCCTCTGTTAGTATCTCTCTGCTGATTACTGCATGGGGGTCATTCATCACATAGAATCCTCTCTGAGAGGCCACCTGTTCCAACGCTACACTCTGTCCTTCATCAGACCTAGCTGGCCCCTGAGTGAGCATCACTGACACATCACTCAGCCTCTGAGCACTGTAGGTGGGCTGGATCATCGCTCACTCATTCTCATCCTGAGCTCATGAACAGAAATAACTGGACATCCTGGGAAGATTGCTCAAGGAGGTAAAGCTAACAAACAGGAGCAGTTTAAAATAAAATAAAAGTTTAGGATAAATAATATTAAATTCTTTCTTTCTTTAGCATTCAATAAAATAAAATAAAACATTTATACATTAATACATTAATAATATAATTAATAATAATTAATACATCACAAGAGGAGTGCAAAAAGAAAGCAGAAATATTGTCATCATGTGTAGTTGAATAATTACTGAACTAGCATGTAGCAACTAGAAGATGTTCTACTACAATGGCTGATATGAACTTCACCTCCTTGCTTCATCTTTGTTCCATTTAGTTTTGTGTAGTGACCCAGAAAGGCTTAGTAATATTTGTCTGTCGCTTGTACTTTTTGTTGAGAGTGAAATGCAGGGCTGCATGAAGTGTCTGGAGAAAAAAAGGTCACACACATATAGTTGATGCTTAAATAGTTTTATTTACTAGAATTGCTGCTTTGATAGGTTCCATGTTGGGGTTTATATTTTTGTATCTTCATACATTCACATTGACTTAATCATAATTTATATATTGTATGCTTTTATATACATTTTATTTACTTTCTTTATGTAAAAAAAAACATATATATATTTGCTCACTATAATAAACAATTAATAGACCTAATTTATTCAAGAGTATTTTTTTATATTGGACCCTGCAACCTTTAGCAGCAGAGAACGAGAAATGACTTATCCAGTACCAAGGTTACAGTCGTATGGTATACAGTATGTCCTCCAGATCATCACCAAAACGAACTGGAAGATTTGGAGGTGGGTATAGCAGCACGCTACGTTGTATAAGCGTGCACATCAGGGAGAACAGACGATACGTCGACAAACACAGGGTCTTAATTTTTAAAAGAAAAATTTGCAAAGACAGTAGATTTATTGTTAGGGGAAAAAAAAACAGAAAGGAGAGTTGTGAAATAAGACGAGACACACCGGCTGTGATGATTCTCTTTTATGCCAAGCTCCAAGTTCTGTTGAAACTTGTTGGTGTGTTTCTGAATATACTGTAAAAAAAAAAAAAAAATAAACGTCAGTAAATGTTGCTTGAGTAACGTATAAATTTTAAATGTAATTTTATTCAATTAAATGTATTAAATTAATTCTTTCGTTATTTTAGAAAACAGGTGTCACCTGTCTGACCCATATATGTATGTACTTCAGTAAGCACAACAGGGACTTATTACTGAGAGAAAAAGGTTGCTTGGATAAAATACAAAAATACAAATTGATAAAAAATACCAAGAGAATAGGTTCCATCTCATTTATCTAACAAAGCAGGTGAAAACCAGAGAAGACTCGGCAAAAGCCTGGAGCCGCGACGAGAGGGGTAAAATCAATCCATATGCTTTATTTCTGAGTGCTATTATATCTGAGGGCATTCATAAATCTGGCATGTTGTGCTACTTATTTAGGGCTACAAACAAGGATGAGTACAGCTCAAGCCTGTAGCATCTTCAGTTCTCTGCTGCACAACTGCTGTTGATAAGATCCTGAGCTGCAGAAGGGTCAAGTTTCAATGGTGCATATGTATGATACAAAGACATGGGTTCTGCATGGAGTTCCTGCCAACATAGGTATTTGTATCTTTTCACAGGGCCTGGTGAAAAACACCTTGAAAGTGGCTTTTAACAAGAGGCATTTTTACTGTAAGATAGACTATTAAGTGGAAACTAATCCACTGTTTTCTTATGAGAATTTCCTAAAACTAGAATTTAAATACAGATCCTTCCCTAATTATGTACAATCAGATACTAAAACGTATGGTTGGTATGGACGGTAATAATAATTCCAACCTGAGTTCTTGTAATGTGCAAGTGGTGAATGATTGTGTGTATTGTTCCTACAGTCACCCTCAAGTCTCAAGTCTTGTGTGAACATCAATTGGTTTTACACCTTCATTAATGAGAAATTTCATCACAAGTCCCAGTTTGACTTGAACGCCCCTCATAAAAATATGAATGTTGTGGTATTATCTATACTAATTCATAAAAAATAAAAAAAAATCCCTGTACAGAAATAAATCTTGTTTGTAATAAGATGAGTCAAAAATGATCCACACTCTGGCTGTAGGAGTTGTTTTAATGAACTTTTAGGAGAAGACAAATACCATATTTTTTGACATAATGTCCTTACTTTTTCATACACCTTGTCCATCAGTCAACAAGCTTTCCTATTCCCTCATTAAAAATGTTTTAGGCTGAACTGTGAGCCATAAGCTCTCTGCTGTCTTCAATTCTTCATCAGAAGTGAATCTTTGTCCTTGTAGTGTTGAAGGGACCAAACAGGTAAAAATCTGATGGAGCAAGATCAGGACTATGTGGAGAATGCTTTAACACCTCAAAACGAAGTTTTGAGTGTCGACAGTGTAGGAAAAAGTGTGCAGACATGTCATGCAAGATCACAACACCCTTAGATAGCAGCGCTCTCTGTTTAATCCGAGTTCAGACTTTAGCTTTTTAATAAGCATCTCACTGTAACAAGCACTGTTGATTGTTGAATCTTTTTCCTGATTTTTTTTTTATTTTACTTGAGAATCCCAGAAAACTGTAAGAACTTTTTCTTGGTCGACGATTAAGGATGATTCCATTCCATACTCTGCCATTTACTCTCAGACTCAAAGTGATGAATCCATGTCTCATCACCAGGAATGATTCTCTTTAATAAACTTTCACCTTTCCTAGAGTGTTTAATGCAGATATCCAAACACGTTCTGCCATACTTCAATAAATACAGACACACCCCTAGACCACACACACAATAAATAAATAAAATAAAAATAAAAAAATAAATAAATAACTGCACAATGCTCTTACTTTGTGCAATTCACATTTTTGCTTGCAGGTACAAATAACCTGATGTAAAACATTCACACTGATACAGCAGTGGTCTTGAACGGAAAGTGCTGATAACACGGCCAACAGAAGTTTTAATTTTATGTTAATATAATCACTCTCATACAAACTATATTTTTTGTCTAATATGGGTGAAATCATGGAAAGACTTTATGGTGACTCTTGCGTATGGCATTATGTGACACAATGTTATATCTACGTACTTCGATGTTCTAGTTTAGTATAACTAAAATACAACACAAATACATTATTTATATTCAGTAATCTCTTTACCAGCTCTCATTTATCCCACAGCAACTACAAACCAGAAGGGGAAGGCTAATTCTGTGCATCTTTTTAAACTGATGCAGTGTGAGGAGCTACAGTAGTGTAACACACTTAAAGGAAAGTGTTATCTCCTCACTTCTATATGCATGAGTCCACAGATGCTCATGATTGCGTATAGTTATGATTGATAGGGGATAGAGCACATGCCATCCCTCCCACCCTGAGACAGTAGCTCTCAATTTTGCAATTTCTCATCCACTCCCATGGACGACTGGGGTATTTCTAAACCTTAAACTTGCGATCTCTAGCCGATTGGGCGAATGGGTTTCTGTTGTGCCACTCGGAAAACCACTGAGTGAGAGACATCACTCTTACACGTCAATCTTATGCACCTAGAACAGCAGGAAACTGCCTCACCTGCAATAAACAAAGACAGCTAGTCAGAAATTGTTTTTCTAAAATGTTACAATGTGCTGCTGGGTGTCAGAATCACAAATGTGTTTGTTTTCTTGCATAACATCTAATGGGAAACTGTTCCAAGTAACTAGAAGATGAATGAAGTTATGATAACACCATTAGCATTATGCTAATTGCAATACTGTGCTGACTGCATTGTTTTGATAACAAACACTAAAGGCGTTCCTGCACTTCTTGGGTCTTCTGCTGAAAAAGATGCTGTGCGTGTTTAATATGAAATGTAGAGAGTGTTTCATGCATGGATTGTCAGAAATAATTTAGAGTTTGTTATATGACCCTGATCTTTTGTTTTTCAGAATTTAGCTACAACAACATCTGGCAGGTTTTCCTAAAGCGCTATCCATACTGTACTGTGAGCCGCCCTTCTTCTCTTCATGTTTTGCTTTCAACGAGCTATTCTTTTTGTAATAATGTAGTCTTGAGGAATAGTTCTCCAGGCTTCCTGAAAGAGTTTTTTTGGCTCTTAATTGCAGTCCAATCCCGGTTAAGCCACTTAACACACAATTCACTGTGTGAATCATTCAAGAAAAAATAATCCATCTAAGCGAAAGCATGAACCAGTACCAAACAGGTGCAGATGATGATCCGGCCAGTGATTATTATACTGGTGATGCTGAATATAGAGTGGTTGAAGCAAACCACAGGGGAGATGAGGTTGCTGTTGGGGTTGTTACATGAACATGTAACTTTTATCTAGTATTTTTAGGCACTTTGCAGCCAGTAATAGTAAAACATTGTTTCCAATTTTTTATCTTCCTTTATTAATCTAAATAAAATTCAGTCGAATTTAATATGAATAAAAGAGGCGTATATTTTGTATAATTTTGTATAATAATTATATCCATGTTAAATAGAAATGTGTGAAGAAAATTAAAGAAAGTGAGAGTGAAGATATGTATTTTCCTGTTAGGAAATAATCAACTGCTATTTTTCACATTCATAAGCTCGGGTATCTATAACTGTCTTACTTTAATAACACCCACAGACACACACCCTCATAAACTTCCTTAATTATGGAAGGTCAAGGAGTGAGGAGGGAAATTGCCACATGTTAATATAAGAGGTAACATTTAATGATGAGGGGGCGAGAGGGAGGATACACAAGAAGCATCTCCCTCATGCTAGAGGTTTGATTACAGCTGGTGGAGTGAAATGTCACTAGTCTGCTTTCATCACACCACACTTGAGCCTGTAGGCCATAGACTCACAAAACACACATGCCATCAGAAGCACTACTAGAGGATTCAGCTCTGTGACGCTCCTCATTCACAGTGGCAAATGCAAACACTCATGTAAAGAAAAGCAGTTTTTCCTGCATATTCATGAACAGATGTTAAAATATTGTGCAAACAGGTTAAAGGGCCTAACTTTTATTGTCATTAGAGTATCATCAATGTGTTCAAAAATAACAGTTACATAGAGACAGTGACATTAATACTATTAGTTATTCTACTCTTTGCAGATTTGCAGGGTGTAGGCCTGCAGCTGGTGCCTGTCTCTGGTGGAGTGTGTGAATGCAAAGCATGCTACTCAATGTGATGAGAGACGACCCTGTCTTGGCTTGATAGACTCGAAATCTTAAAGCTCTGTTTTGGAAAACAGTTTGGCCCACTGATACCATTGTCCCTGACAGAGCTCCAAGGAGGATAATTAAAACCCAAAAGGAGGCAGCCCTGACAACCCCAAAATCCTCCCAGACTTTGACTGATCTGCGCTGCGAAAAAATTGCCCAATTACTTTCACCCTCATCCCATCTCCCTCAGTCATGTGAAGATAGACAGATAGATAGATAGATAGATAGAGAGAGAGAGAGAGAGAGAGAGAGAGAGAGAGGGGTGGGGGAGGGGGTGTTCATGAAATTGTCATTACTTTTAACAAGGAACTAAATTGGACTCAGTAACTGTTCATTACCACACTTTTAAACTCTGACATCTTTTTTTTTTTTTGCTCTTTGTTAGTGTACCTTGTATTCATTGTATATGTGTAAGGTACTGTCGAAAAATGCAGAACATTTTTTTGTTGTTGTTAGCTTTAATAACGTGAAGCATTCTGGGATGAATAACATTGCAATACAAGGAATCTGGAAACGATTCCAGAGAACAAAACTGACAGAGAACATATACACACACACACACACACACACACACACACACACACACACACACACACACACACACACACACACACACACACACACACACACACACACACACACACACACCACCTTGGCTCTCTTCCCCCTGCTTTGATTTTATCACTTGTGACAAGTGCTGTGAAACTATTTGGATGGGGATGTGATTCACTTCGCTCCATGCTTATCAAATCTCCAGGAGAGGAGACTATTAACTCAAAGCAAATTGTGCCAAGTAGCTTAAAGGGTCTCTTGTCTGTTCTAATATCACTGATATCTCCATTTGTTGTCAAGGTCTAAAAGAGTATGGTGTTTTTCGTTTTTTTTTTTTTTTTTTTTGGAAACTTGATGGGAAAAAAAAACGTCACATCACACCATTGTCCTTTCTTTCTCGAACATATATGGAATATGTATTTGCATGTTATTATTAATATTGCAAAAACTCACATATAGACAGAATGGCATGGTTGTGTATTAAGTAAAAGTATCTCCATCTCACATGAGATACCGATATAGAGGGAAGCATAATCATCCACACAAACATATTTGGTGGTTTACACGATCTGTAATATTCAGGGAATAAAACTGGACAAATTGTTAAAAATAATCACATAAGCTACTTTGAAATGTCTTCTTTGTTAACATAGAAAACTAAGTATCATAGACACAGTACTGATTATTTAACCATCAGGCTACTATTAAGGAAATTAACAGAGAGTAACCTGAGCTTACGATCACCCAAGGACCCTGGAGCTGTAAGCTATCAAGACTATCCACTATTTTATTTGTATCTGTATGCCAGTAGCTGTGACCTCAAAAACTAGTCTAGGAATCTCAATTAGTGCCCTCATTATCCTGATCTCTCTGCCTCTAGTTGAGAGTGGACCCTTCACACCAGATCATGCGAGGACTTATCCGATATGCCTATAGCTACAGTATGTGAGCAGGGCCTGTCCAACAGGAGATAATCTGGCATCATGGAATCTGGTTCAGAAGCAGACCGCTGAGCATTCCTGACAAGAGCAGCACTACAGAGACATGGGGGACACTGGGCTGGACTTCAGACTAGTCAAACAGGCCACTCATGGAATCATTCCCCATAGGACCCATGTTCAGATAGTCACCATGACAACAAAGCAGAAAGTAAAGCACTAACAAAGACATAGTGTGCCATGCAGCAACTGATCAATCTTCTTACAGAGAGAAACTCTTTAGGAATCACAGTGTGTTGTTGTTATTTAGTCCTAAGCCTGAAATCACTCAGGCTTAGGACTGTCCAGGAATCACCCTTTATTGTTATCTAACTAGAATAGTGTGATGTATACTCACTGAATGGGATCACTGTGCTAATCTGTGTGGACTACCTACATACAGTATACACAGTACAGTTCATCTAAAAAAAAATTACAGCATTTTAAAGTTATATATATATTTAAACTTTCAAATGTTGTAATTTTTCTAGATGCACTATATAGATGCACTGTATAGAAAACTGTATAGTATAACTATATATATATAGAGTTTTTTTTACTTAATTTAATTCAAAAAGTTACATTCTTATACAGTCTAGAATCAAGTGAAATATTTGAAACCTTTTTGCATTATTTTCAATTGCAATTCATTTCAATTGCAATGTGTTATACCTCAAGAAAATCTATACTTCAGCATCTGAAAATATTATAATATTTAATTTTGAGCTTGAGGAAATTATTCATACAGTATAATTACTATGAACTTTCTGTGTAGTTCTGTAAACGCATAGGGAAGACTGCTGACTTGACAGTTGTCAGCAAGACAGTCATCGACACCCTCCATAAAGAGGGTAATCCACAGAAGGTCACAGCTGGAAATGCTGGCTGTTCACAAAGTGATGTGTTGAAGAACATTCATAGAATGGGAAATGTGGCAGAAAAAGGCACACGAGCAACGGGGCTGATCACAGCTCTAAGAAGACTGTCAATGTGTGCCTATTAGTGTATACTACTGTGGTGTAGTTTAGGCAGCAAGTAAGCAGTCAGTTACTGAAGTTCAGAAGTACAAGGAAAGAAAGCTGGTGAATCATTTAGTGTCTTGGGCAGTGTTGGGGGATGTTACTTTTTAAAGTAACTAATTACATTACAAAATTACTGTGATTAAAAAGTAACCAGTTTTTATGTTAAAAGTAACTAGTTACTCGCAGCCCTTGCAGAACTTCACGGAGCATCAGGCGATCATTTGCTGTGGCTCACGGTGCCTAACACCGCATTTTGTAACGCGTTACACCCAACACTGGTCTTGGGCTTCCAGGCCTCAATGATTCTCCTGGGGAGCTAAGGCTAGTCCATCTGGGCCAATCCCACAGAAGAGCTACTGTAGCACAAACTGCTGAAAAAGTGAATGTTGGTTGCGATAGAAAGGTGTCAGAACACAGTGTAGCTGGCGACAGGTCAGGGTGTTCATGTTGATCCCTGTCTTCCCCTCAAAGCTCCTACAATGGGCATGTGAGCATCATAATTGGACCATGAAGCAATAAAAGTGTGTGTGTGTGTGTGTGTGTGTGTGTGTGTGTGTGTGTGTGTGTGTGTGTGTGTGTGTGTGTGTGTGTGTGTGTGTGTGTGTGTGTGTGGTTGCTTTGGCCAATCTTCTGCTACAAAGCTTTGTGTCCTGCCATTCATGTAGAAGTTACTTTGACAGGTACAGTACCACCCACCTATGTATTATTGTTGAACAAGTACATTTGAGTGTGGCTTCTTTCAGCA
>JAAGKR010007782.1:20000-34674 GCA_011419295.1 Clarias macrocephalus | reverse complement strand
TTTATTTTTAAAATTAGTCTCATTTATCAGTTCATGGTCTTCTTCAACATGACCGGAAACTCAGGTTGTGAATTACACGAATGAATGTATTCTGTCTAAATGAACAAATCAGGTAAGTTCTAAGGCTAATATTGGCAACTTTATGTAAGCATGCAAAAAGAATGTTTTTGGTATGCTTCTGGTGGTGGTGTCTCTGTCTATGTATGTGGGGGTGCTTTGATGGGTCTGGCGTGGTGTTCACTGGAGCCTTGTGCATATATATGGAATTTTTGAATATCTAAAACATTATTTAGCATCCAAATCAGTTCTGCTTGTCTGACTGATGGACAATTTGGGTGTGACCCCCAGCTCAGTGTGCAGAACCTATACTGCACATCGTTGGGATGTTCGTATTGACTCCATTGGCTCAGCTTCCTTTTATCCTTTTAATGTGCTTTTGGTGGAAGCAGCCATGAAATATGCATGCAGAAAAATAGCTTTTCCATATTCTCATGAGCAATTATTGACACGATTCAGACAAGTTAATGCAGCTCATTTCCATTTTCCTTTATATAGCTGGTCCAGCATTTGAATATACATTTTACTCTAAAGTATTACGGATATTTGTCTTTTTCTTTAGTCCTTGAAATTTGTTAGTACTTAATTTCAGATGTAGATCATAAATAAAACTACGTATACCCAAACTGATCAGGAAGAACTTAAAATAAATTAATAAATTTATTATAATGAATTAGCCAGTAAGACTTAGCAAATATTTATTTAATATACAGTATTTTTAAGTGATTTGGTGTTTATATGAATGCACATATATTTTATATATTTCATATACAAGTTGTGCTGCTCTGGTAATGAAGTTTAAGCACAGTTTTGAAACTGTGGCATATATATAATAATAATAAGTTACAGGAAAATGTGCCTATAAAACTGATCGTGCATATTCATAATTGGAGATCACTTAAACACCTGGTGAAGTTGCATCGTAAAAAAAATCAACAGCAGAAATCAAGACTATACGAATTTGCAGGAATGGAACTAAACAGCTGTGTTCCCAATAAGAAATCCACTTGGCAGTGAGATTAATCCAAAATTGAAGCTTCAGTTTGTTATGGAGCATAAAGATTGGAATTTGGAGCATTTGAAAAAATGTGTTGATTTGGGTTTGCTTTAGTTGCTCAGGTCTAGCTTCATCACAATGAAGTGAGCTGATGACCTAAATGTACTGATTGATCAGATCATCTCATCTTCCTGGATGAGAGAGCTACATTCCAGCACTCAGATTCTGAGTGATTCTCGGAGCATAAGGAATCATTTTCATATATTAATGAATATATAATCAAAGCTTAAAGTGGTCAAATTAAATACAAGTGAATGCTACTTTTTTCATTTTATTTTATTTGCACCGTATATTCTGCTCAGTACATTTAAACATATGGTTTGATAAACACTTTGATCCAAATTAAGACAGAACACAAAGCACAGATTTCAGCAAGTTGAGATTTGGATCTTACTCGGTGCCCCAGCAGTAGCTCTCTGGCAGTCCTGGGATTTTGCATTCCTCTGGTCATTAGCACAGACTTAAATATTGAACTAGCCATAACAATAATAGTGTCATGATTGAAAAATTCAACATGAAACCCATTTCTGCCATATTTCTGCCATCGGTCGTAATCAGCAGGGATTATTAAAGTGTTTCATATGGAAGTCTGGCAGGATGGAAAGATGATGGTCTGTGGTGTGTCTCAGCCATGCTCTCACTTGATTCATCTTGACTCTCTCTCTCTCTCTCTCTCTCTCTTCCTCTTTCACAGAGAAACCCAGAGGCCCTGAGCTGTTTAAGAGAAAGAGATTCAGCATTTAAGTCTGTGGTAGCCCACTGGGGGATCTAGATCAGCATTTAATTCTCAGGGTTGGTCTGTCTGTGCATTTATGTGTGTTCATGTGAACCGGTTTATGTGATTATTCATAAGGTAAATGTGTCTGCATGGGTGTGTGTGTGTGTGTGTGTGTGTGTGTGTGTGTGTTTGTGAGATGAAGTTCATTACCTAGTAAGAGTATATATGTTTACTGATTTGTCCCATCCCTAAATTAGTTGAAATTGCCTGCACATACATGGATATGAATTGCGCGCATACACACACACTATAGTATGAATATGCTGTACTACCACATTATTAAGTCTTTATGTTATATTTAACTGAACCATAAATTATCTGGTACATAATTTATGGTTTATGTTATTACTTTACTTTTGTAAAACACAAACAATACATAATGATTTAATTCATTTAAAGTTGCATATAAGGTTTTGTGTGTATTGAGTTACCAACTTATTCCTTTATTTTTTTTGTTGTTGTTGTTTTTGTATGTACTTTATTCTGTGAAATATGTCAATTAAATGTAAACAGATGTTGATTGTACCTACCATGTTATAGCATAAATATGTATGTAGGAATGGTACTGCTAAGGCTCTACTTCACTTTAAAATGTATTGCTGATAGAAAGTACTTTTATACATATATCATTTTCAGGTTTTTTTGTTTTGTTTTTGTTCTCAAAGTCATGTTTGGTGCATTGCTCCATAAAATACTTGTGTTTGGTGTGTATAACCTTCGCTTGACTGCAGATAATCATAAATACCCCCCTGACGCTCGAGTGCTGTTTTTCTTGTCACAGAGTAAAAGATAACAAGTTCGGCTCTGTTTCATTGAGCTTGATTCATTACTCTGGTTTGAAAGATGGAGTGGCAGTTTATCACCCTGACCACCTGACCTTACAGCCCAGCATACCTGTCTCACTCACTTTTTTTTTTTTTTCTCTGCATGTATGCGTATGTGTATGGTATATTGCCTTTGAAAGAGAACCGAATACCTTGGTATAAGTTATAGCTGGGACCAGTGGCCACTTTAACGAAGTGGGCGTCCAAATTTATGACTCCGACAAGTTCACAGCAATGACCTGGAGACAGAGGAGACCTCTACCTGACCAGAGAATGTGGGGGAAGTGGCGAGGCAATGTAGAACAGGCATAACAGTCATTGTCTGGGTAAGCGGGCTAAATGGGAAATAAAGCACTTTTATTGATGATAAGTAAAAAAATAAAAACTGAGTCTATAAAACTGTGGTACATACTTTTATAGAACAAAGTGACATTGTGCCACATCAGCGATGCAATCAGTCAAACCTACCATTGAGGTCACTTTATACTTATGTAGTTACTGACTGTAGCTCATCAGTTGCTGTGTCAGTCCTCCACTACTACCATATACCGACAACTTATCACATCATTTGTATAGCAGATCATTCTCAGAGACTCTCGCTGATACTGACATTGAAATGTATTGTGTAGATGTGTACAGTACCAGTCAAAAGTTTGGACGCACCTTGTAATTCAGTGTTTTTAGTTGTGTTTTGTGATTTATTTTGTGTATTCTAGAACAATAATGGAATTTTCAAAATAACACGTATGGTAAGTATGATATGTATGGAACAGTTCTTTATGGGAACAGTATTGTGTCCAGTGCCTTTGCAAAACCCATCAAGCACCATAATGAAACTAGCTCTCATGAAGACCATCTCAGGAAAGCAAGACCAAATTTTCAGAAATCATCAATTTACGGTACTTCAGATTAGAGCAGTATTAAAATCAATATCAAATATTTAAAAGAGATTATTGGATATTTTCGACGCCTTCAGCATTGTTTTACAATGTAGCTAAAATAAAAATCAGAAAAGACCATAGAATTAGAAGGTGTATCTAAACTTTTCACTGGTCATGCATGTATTTAATACTTGTATAAAGCTCACAATCTTTGCCCAATGACTTTGATTACTTTATTACTCACACCTACAGTACAGACCAAAAGTTTGGACACACCTTCTCATTCAAAGAGGCTGAATTTGTATTATGGCAAGAAAAAAAGCAGCTAAGTGAAGAAAAAAACGAGTGGCCATCATTACTTTAAGAAATGAAGGTCAGTCAGTCCGAAAAATTGGGAAAACTTTCAAAGTGTCCCCAAGTGCAGTCACAAAAACCATCAAGCGCTACAAAGAAACTGGCTCACATCCGGACCGGCCCAGGAAAGGAAGACCAAGAGTCGCCTCTGCTGCGGAGGATAAGTTCATCCTGTGTGAATCAGGCCTTCATGGTAGAAGATCTGCTAGGAAACCACTGCTAAGGACAGGCAACAAGCAGAAGAGACGTGTTTGGGCTAAAGAACACAATAAAGAACACAAGAAAGAAAACTCTTTGAATGAGAAGGTGTGTCCAAACTTTTGCTCTGTACTGTACATTGGTTACCTGTAAGGATACTAAGCCCATGTCCACACGTAGCGGGTATTTATAAAAACTGAGATTTTTGCTGCGGTTTTGGCCTTTCGTCCACATGCAAACGTAGTTTTGGCCGTTGAAAACTGAGCTTCAAAAACTCTGTCCAATTGATGATTTTCAGTGGTGTTCACAGACCCCGCAGACAGCGACTGTGGTTTTGGATGAGACCCGGTCGGACTTCTACTGTACAAAGCGCAAACGGTAATGTTTTGTCTAGGCTTCTTATTGGCCTCCTGTTGATTAGAGATTCTCCTAACAGCACTTGATGGGGCATTTTGCGTTTTCATGTGGACAAAGGTATTTTTAAAATGTAGGTTGTGTGGACAGAATTATTTAAAAAAAAAAAAAAAAAAAAAAGGAGAAATCTCTGTTTTTAAAAATACCCAGCTATACTGTATGTGAACACAGCCTAAGAATGGTGCATTGTATGACCAGGCTGCTGCTGTGGATGTTGCAGTGGAGAACCTCAACTGAATACTATAGATTATTACTTAGAACTCCTGCTGTGCTCATTAATAAGTCTGCTTATGCTAAACATCTGTTTAAAGCACTTATTTGAACTTATAGTTTATGGTTATAAAAAAAAAAAAGTTATGAGTTATAGTCTCTGTTGTCACCCAGAAAATTATGAGTTCCATCAGGATGAGTCTGGTTCCTCTCCAGGCTGCTTCCTCAGGGAGTTTTCTTATCACTGATTTATCTTAATATATAACCAGATTTTTTTTTAATGAACTAAATACATCTATCCATTTTTTTTTCATACCACTTATCTTGTTCAGGGTCACAGAAGACCTGGAGCTTATACCAGGGAACGCTTTATAGCATGGAAGTCCATAAGGCAGGGTAGACCTGGATGGAGTGCCAACATGTGCACTTACACACTTTTCCATACACTACAGGCAATTTCCAAATGTGACTGCGCAAGGTAACCCACCACGAACAGTAGGAACTTGTAAACTCCATGCAAACAGACTAGAGGCAAGATTTAACCCACAGTGACTGCAAAATTTTATCACTGTGCATATGACAAATCAAATTTAGTAAATTTTTGTAAAAAAAGAAAAAACAATTAATTTGCTACTGTAGCACACGTGTGTGAAAATGATTCCTCATGCTCCCACAACCACTGTTTTACAATTTGTGTCATGAAATATGGCGGTGCCATCAGGGAAGGAAAACCCCATAGATGTGATAACCTGGTCATTCAGGACAGGCCACGTACACGTTGCTGAGTCTAGACCTGAGCAACTGAAGCAACCCCAGATAACACTGACTCCAGAGGCTTGTACAGTGGACACTATGCATGATCGCTTCATGCGCTTCCCTTCTTACCCTGATGTGCCCTTCAGACCACATGACATTTTTAATAGCTCCACAGCCCAATATTTATGCTTCATGCTTTATGATCTTCATTTCTTACTCTGCAACTTCACCAAGAGTTTAAGTGATCTCCATTTATTTCTTCCACAAGTTGATGGTTCACGGCCATCTTTCCAGGTTTTTAATATGTTCAAGGTTCTTTACCAACCCAGTTCCAGCATTTTCAAATCTCCTTATTTGTTTTCTTTGCTTTCTGAAGCCCAATAATTAAACTTTTCTGAAATGGTGACTTTTTTTTTTTTTTTTTTTTTTTTTTTTTTGCCAGGCAGAATATGTCATGTATACATGCTTTACACTTAAAAATTTAATTCTCGAACCAGGACCTGTAGGTGTATTTAAAAATACAGTGTCATAAAAAATAAATAAATAAAAATAAATGTTTTGTCACATGGACAAACATGTATAATGATGTATTCTATTTCTATATCAGAGTATCAGAGCCACCTAGCAGTAATGGGCATGACTATTTTAAAACTGCCTTGTGTTAAGAAACAGGGTGTGTGTGTGTGCGTGTGTGTGTGTGCGTGTGCGTGTATGTGTGTGTGAGGACTCTTGGGAAACAGAGGGTCAGTGAAACAGAGAATAAAGCACACAGAGAGCAGCAGCTGTCTGTCCACTCCTCACAGCTTAGATCTTATTGCTAGACAAACACTGAATCTCACAGTACAGTCGCCTTTCTAAGCAACACACAACATACACACACTAACAAAGAGCCAGTGAGAGGATGATGAATTAATTACCACCCACTCTCTCCCTGTAGAAAAACAATCTCTCTCTCTCTCTCTCTCTCTCTCTCTCTCTCTCAGACCCCCATCAGGACCAGAGCACTTTACATTAAAGGCAAGACTACACACTCATGAATACACAAGCCCCTATCAATTAATAATGAATTAAACATGTTCTCGGTAAGATCCATGATAAAGGAGGGTGCTCTCAAGGCTTGGCTGTCAGAAACGAAGAATAAGGGTGGATGGACAAACAAAAACAGAAAAAAAGGAATCAAGAAATCAAGAAGGAAAAAAATATCAAGAAATCAAAGATGAAATAAAAAAAGTAAAAAAACAACAACAACAACAACAAATAAAAAAAAGTCAAGAATTTTAAGAAGAAAATAACAAATTCAATAGTAAAAAAAAAATGATATGGTCTCCCCCCCAAAATAGAATTAATTAAAATTGAAAAAAAAAATACAAAGGGTAAACATGAAGGAAAAAAAGAACCCAAGAAAAGTCAAGAATGAAAGGATCAAGAAGTAAGACGGAATGAAAAAACAAAAAAATTAAATAAAAAGAACTAAGAGAAAGAAAGAAAAAAGTTGTATAAGCTCAGTAAAGGACTCGAACGAATGAATGAAAAAGAAAGAAAGAAAGAAAGAAAGATGAAACAAAAAGTGCTCAAAAGAAGGAAAAGTAGAAAAAACAGAACATTTAAGAAACTCAAGAAAAAAATGACAGTAAACAACAAAAAAGGAATTAAATAAGAAACAAAAAAGAAATAGTAGTAGAAGGAAAGAAATAAAAAGCAAGACAAAAGAAAGAAAGAGAAAGAAAGAAATCAAAGATGAAATAAAAAATGTGTAAAAAGAAAAAAAACAGTGCAAGACAGAAATAATCAGTAGTAAATAGTGAAATAATAGGAAAAGAATGATATAACCAAAGAGAAGAAAGAAAGAAAGAAAGAAAGAAAGAAAGAAACCTATATTTGACTGAATCAGGTACAATGCTAAGGCACAACATGCTAGCGATGGCATCATCAAGGTGAAAGTCTTTCAGGTCTGCCACAGTTGTGCTGCAGTGCATTGTGGGTCTTGGCCTGGCCCCTAGCTGTTTTAGCTTAGGTTCGTTCTAAAAATAAGACTGTTCTTCAGAAGCCGTGCCACAGACGGGCAGACAGGAAGCACTTTGATTCTTCTTTTCCTTTTTTCGCTCTCTTTCTTGTCTCGACTTTATTAGAATATTGAATAATGCGCGAGTATCTGGCGAACAGGTGACGCTTCCTTTCCAGTCCCACAGCGTCCATGCTAAGCTTAGAGTCTCTAAAGCAATATGTGCCCTGCGCTGTATTTTTAGAAAGAGGAGCCGTGCTTTTATTCTGAACTGAGCCGAGGCAGATGTTACAGATGATGTGTTGACAGTGATGACGATCGCGATAACGCTTTACGATTTGCACTAACAAGAGCGATGATTTAATTTACCTTCGGAATGTTTATTCCTTTTTCTTGTTACTTCTATCGCTTCCTTTACAAAACGAGTCGTATGAAACATCGGCTTCCATTAGAACATGATCAGTGTTTCCCATGTTTTCCTACAATGTCTACTCTTTACATTGGTAATTAGCAAAAAAAAAAAAAAAAAAAAAAAGAAAACATATACTTTAATGAGGATCCACTACTAGACATGTTGCTTTTTTTCCCCTTTACCCAGTATCCCATATGAGATGTAACGTCTGAACTGGTGTTAATGACCTTTAGCTGCTGCGGCAATTACAAGCCATGCTACGTGTGTACGCATGTGTGTATCCTGCATCCTTCGCCTTACAGTAACGATACCAATTAACCCAAACTCATTAGTGGGAAAGACTTCAGTGTAGCACAAATCTTCCCCTCACCACACATCCACAGCCTATCATTTCTGAAAAACCGCTGTGTGTGTGTACAACATGTTGAACTACGAGCTATATTACAAGTCAGAGTTCAAGCCCATGGAGAGCAGAGCATGAAATCCAGACTGGTTTCACAGCACACACACTCATACCACTCCGTCCCATTAGCTTTCATGTCTGTTTGACTTTCTTTGCCTTTTAGCGGTTAATTCATGGACACTGGTGTGGGTTTCCCCTTGTGGATCCTTGTATGAATGTACGTATGTAGCTCATGTTCAAAGCTCCGGCGTAAAAACTGCTGCGTGATCACAGAGAGCAACAGGAAGTACCGTGCTGCTCAGTATGAAGTGTCTGTGTTGTGTTTGGCTCCACTGCGCCGTCCTTGTGTCCTACCATGCTGTTGTCGTCTGTTGCCCTGAACCTCAGAGATGCATTCATGGATTTCAGGTTATCAGGTTTAGCCTGCCACATGCAGGCACAGAAATAGTAGAAATGCTACATTTGTGTTAGAATTCCTGCAAAACAAATACGTGTTTCTATTAACTACTTTGGGCAGAAATTCTAAGCCAATTTCCAAAGGCCATATTGATTAATATTGTATTTATTCCCATTTTACGGCCTCCAGTCAGCATTCACACACGACTTTTTGGCAATTTGGGAATGGCAATTAGCCTAATCTGCATGTCCTTGTACTGATGGAGGAAACCAGAGTTCCCAGAGAAAATCCACCAAGAACGGGGAGAACATGCAAACTCCATGCACACAGACCCCAAAGTGGGATTTGAACCCAGACCCTGGAGGTGCAAGGCGACAGTGCTAACCACTAAGCCATGGGGTCATCATTTTATATAATGTATCTTCATATTTAGCAGCCACAATCCATTCTCCATCCTTAATCTATACCCTGTATAGGGTCACTACAAAGGATCTATCCAAAGGAACTTAATGCACAAGGCAGGTTGGGGTGCGAACTCATATAATTTAAAAACACCAGTCATATTGCATGTCTTTGGCCTGTGGGAACAAACTAGTGTACCCGGAGGAAAGCACAGTGAGAACAAACCAGAGGTGAGATTCAATCCGATAACCCTGGAGATTTGAGGCAACAGTGCTAATCACTGAGCCACCATGCTACCTGCAGGCTACAATGATGCAAAAAAGTAATACAAGAAAAAAACAAAGTGTTGAAAATATTTAAAGCCACACTGAAAAAAATCTCTTTAAAAAAAAAAAAAAATTTTTTTTTTTTTACAATGGACTGCACTACAGCACCTCACAGCTCCAGGGTCCTGATTTCGATCCTAAGCTTGAGTTACTGTCTGTGCGGAGATATTTCGGCTCCTGTTCATGTTTCCTTCAGGTTCTCCAGTTTCATTGCACCCAAACATGTGATTGCATGAGAAGCTAAAATGCTATTAAAACCCAACCAGAAAATGGTTCTAAGTTAAATTTAGAATTGTGTCTGGAACTTTGCGCCTGAAAGAATTACAGTGATGCTGTCCAGCGTTCTTTAATGGAAGAAAAAAACATGAACACTTATTGGTCAACAGGCTTTTATTAGAGAGCCACCTGGACCCTGCGAGTCTCTGGGTGGAAATGGGACTCTGGGCAGTTGTGTTTTGCATAGAAAAACTGTTTATTGCGCAGTACAATAAATCTTTGCTCATCCCTTCTAGACACACGGCTTCTCTACTGTATATGCTTATTTGGAGATCTCTTAAAAGGGACGAAGGTTTTTAACCACCTGCCTGTTGGAGCAACAAATAATATGAACTCTCAGAGCTTCAGCGGTTTTGCACAACTTGTATAGCTTGTTGCCCTGCTGATGCAGTGGCAGGCTGTTCAGGATGAGAGACCCGAGTCCGCTGGGATGGGCTCCAGGATAATATAGGATAAGCTGTATAGAGAACGAGTGAGTGAGAGAGTGAGAGAGTGAGTGAGTGAGTGAGTGTATAGCTTGTTGTAGGTTATTTTCTTTATTTGATAAATATTTCAAATGCAATTTTTACGTTGTATAAGTATCTGCATGCTTTTTTTTTGTTTGTTTTATTTGTTTGTTTGTTTGTTTATGTATAAGTCCAAATAGTTGTAACTACCCTTTTCAGAATGTTTTCTAGCTAGAAAGCATAAAGCAAAAAAATAAAAAATAAAAAATTCTTTTCACCTTCTTTCTGCTTTCAATGCAAACCTGTTGAAGCCTGTGACGCTTTTGTGGTGTGAATCAATCATGTTTTTATGCAGTTGGTGTAAAATGGTTTCAGTGTGTCTCTGTTCTGGCTCTTGATCAAAGAAAGCATGACCATATACAGTCAGCCATTCCTTTATGTGTGTGTGTGTGTGTGTGTGTGTGTGTGTGTGTGTGTGTGTGTGTGTGTGTGTGTGTGTGTGTGTGTGTGAGAGAGAGAGAGAGAGAGAAATGTGCGCGTTTATTTACTGTTCCCTCCATCAGGAAATTAAAACTGTCATCTACACTGTGTTTAGTGTAATTGGTATTTAGGGCCTCGCTTTTCGTCCTGCTTCTAGTGTTTCACTCAGTCTGTGATGGTAAAAAAGAAAATTATAGGGGTGTTTGCTGATAACACTGCTGTTATAGATGGTTAATGATGTTTAGTTCACTGTTTTGTTTTTCTTTCTCTCTATAGCTGTCTTATCTGTCAGCCTTTGTCTCTTTGCTTGAGAATTACTCCATAAGGACGCTTCTGTTCATTGCTTGAGTTTAAGATTCATATTTATGGGTACACTGGGTAGAATTTTTATGCTACATTGTAAATTATAGAAACTTATGGTAACACTTTGCATGAATGCCACATTGCTATCATTTGATATTGGTATCAATGTCATGCTATTTGCTGGGACCGAACAGAATCAATCAGTTCTCGCAGGCATGCTGGTGGGCAAGAACACAAGCTTTGAAGCCCATGGAGTATCACATTTTGTGGAAGCGAAGACTCTCACTTTGGGATGCATGTGGCTGTGAGGGCGAGTCTGGCTGTAGTCTTCAAGCATTTTTGTTCGACAGCACATATGGTAGCATGGACAAAACTGGAATTGGTTTTCACTTGTTCCTCCCAGTTGTGCCAGTCAAAAGTTTGGACACAAGTTTGGATTTATTTTTCTACACTCTAGAACAATGCTGGTTCAAACTATTCAATTATAGTTTTCAAAACTATGAAATAACACATACATCAGTCAATAATTAAGTAACAACCACAGCAGTCAGTTGTTATTTTAAGACATGAAGGTCAGCTGTTCTGGAACAGTTCTTACAGGAGTAGTTCATGGAACAACATGATGGCTCTCCTGAACACCTTCGCAGGGAATAAAGACCAAAACTTGTCTCTGCGGCAGAGGAGAGTTCACTTAGAGATACTAGCCTCAGAAATCACCAATTAACAAACAGCACCTCAGATTAGAGCCGTTATGAAGCTTTAGATAGATAGATAGATAGATAGATAGATAGATAGATAGATAGATAGATAGATAGATAGATAGATAGATAGATAGATAGATACTTTATTAATCCCAAAAGGAAATGAAATTATTACAGCAGCCATTTCACATATTATACAAGAAGTAATCAACAAGCAAGAATTGCAAAGAGAAAAAAAAGTCAAGTTTTAAGTAAAGAAAAAAGAAAAAAGAGTCATAAGAATATACGGTTTCTCTGTACACATGTATGATGATTGCATATACAGGTGGGGACTGTACATAAGATGTACCAGCAAGTTGAAATAGTAATGGTCAGAACGACCCAGAAAATCTATAACCAGCAAATATTAATCTAAAAAAGTGGATAAAATGAATGAAGGATGTGACCAGCGCAATGAAGACAATGTATATGAGCCTATTCATTGTGATGTCACAGAAGGAGAGTTATTGTAACGTCTAACTGTGGTTGGCAGAAAAGACTTCCTGTATCGTTGTCCATGACTGATGACAAGAAGGAATGCTCATTATTGAGCTAGCCTTTTTGATGAGGTTGTTGAGTTACGCAGAATTCGTGATTCGGCAAAGGTGGCATAGCTGTGTTTTATGAAGGGTGTTCAAGTCGAACCCGAGCTTTTTGATTGTGCAGAATAACAGAACACAGTTATGAGAGGTACAGTAAACATTCCCTTTATTTCTCGATATAGTCTTCTGCTCCACTAATACACTAATCCCAGCATTTCATGGTAGAAGGTTTTCTCAGTACACCGGAGCCCTGATCGGACGACCGGTTTCACATCTGAAATTTAAATTCTGGTCCTGTTTTAATGCCCCCAAACATGTGGAAATGACATGGAGCAAGGTCAGGAATGCATGATGGGATTCGGCTTTAACTAATGATTGTTTATATATCTAAGTCCGTTGGAAGATGTGCTCGATATCACAGCACACCATACTGTGGCATGGATCAGATATGGAAGCCAATTGTACCTGAGCATCAATGCCGTTGGTCTTCTCCGATCTCATCCTCTGACCTACACAGCCAAAGCTGATAAAGTATGAAGGCTTGTGAGAGCACCGCTCTTGACATTTTTTCAAAAATATTGATAATATTAGGCATAGCATGAAAATTTATTTCCTTGTTCACTTCTTCAATTGTGTTTAAAAGTAGGTGCATACTGCCTCTGCTGTATTGGAGAGTGTAAATACGCAAACGTACCCGAGAACAGAGAACAAAAACAATGTCAATGCAGGCTAGTGGGAGGAGCAGATAGGAGAGAGGAACAATTGTTTTTGGGAAGGATAAAAATCAATTGTTCCTAGACTGAAAATGCACCATGTGATTGAAGCAGTACATATCACTAGCAGAAAGAAAGCTGACCTGTAGTAAACCTCTAATTGGTTTAGATGATCAGTGTCTTATACCAACCAACACAAATGAACCAAAGTGGACACAAAAGTCCCGATAACATAAGCACAGTTAAGCCTCTGCAGCCCTGTGCGGCTGAAAGGAACCCTGACAATATACTGTATAGCATAAAGCCTGGGACATAGTAAAGGATCCTTTGGGGCGTGTTTATAACATAATTGACAGGAAAAAATATAAAGCTTCTTAGCTACGTTCCCAGGGAAAGGATATGTTCTACAGGCTTTTATCACATTTCTCCAGCAATATTTTAGATTATCGTAATAAATAAAACAAAAAATATTGATGACTGCTCCTTTTAATTTTCTGCTTTTAATATTTCTGAAAATGTACAACTACATATTTTATTGTATAATTGTAGCAGCAGTACTGTAGCTGTGTGAGCTGCGTCTGGTGTGTTTGTGTGCCACACAAAATTATTCATGAAACACACAAAAGAGGGAAGAGAAGCAAAGAGAGGCAGAGCAGATAACATGCTCGAATTGCCTGTGATTGATGCCTTGACGGCTTCCTTCTTGTTTCTTTTACAGCAGAATCAAAACATTTTGCTTTTGGATTTCACAAACATGCTGTAGCAGACAATGTGATAAATTGGCATCTTTGGTTTCGTTTGTGTGCCCTGCAAGATCACCTAACAGCCACGAGAATGCAAAACAAAGACTCACTAATCTCACTCATGCACCTGACGCCCCCCAAAAAAATGTGTGACACGGAAGGAAAAAAAAAAAGCTGCTTTCTTATACATTCTCTCTTCTCTTGCAATGTGGGGCATCATAAATTATCAGCGAGCTCTTAGAACTTGAAAAGTTTGAAACGCTTGTTTTTTTCCGCCCTTCAAATCCAGGCTGATGCTCGCTTCGCTCTTTTCTCTGCTAGGCTACGAGATTCTCGCGCGTTACCGAATGTAATACGCCCCTGACAGCACCTCACCGAGCATTAGAGAATTATAATTGACTTCTGAGCACTCATGTCTGCACGTGTACGTCTTTGTCTGCAGGTGTGTGTCTGCTCCTAAGAAAACACTTTGCTTTGCTAGCTCTTTCAACACTCTTGTTAGACACAAATACGCAGCCATGACTCTCATCCAAAACAGATAAGGAAGCGCAAGTAAGAAGGTGGGAGAAGAGAAGAAGAAGAAACAGAGTGTAAACGCTTGCGTGGCAGGTAGGGGGGATGTCTGGTTCCATTTCAGCATGAAACGGCACAGTTTAAGTTTAACGTGACCTTGAGATAGCGTTTGATGCCTTTGTGTTTGCAACCTTGCCTTTGTCAAAAGGTGCTGCAAAAATCATGACATTGACAACTCACAGTAAAAAAAAAAAAAAAAAAAAAAAACTGCTTACAAGAGTATTGGCAGAAGCCTTTCCTACCCTGCTACCCCTTTAACCCAACTGCCAACCTTGGGCAGTTGGTTCCAGTTCTGAAAAATGTATTCAACGCGGGAATGTCAAAACATGCAGTTCTTTAAATGTCCACTGGGAGCTGTCTGAAATTTACAAAACAAACAAAACAAAC
>JAAGKR010007782.1:0-15000 GCA_011419295.1 Clarias macrocephalus | reverse complement strand
GTGGAAATTTATTACTGGAACTACATTTCCACCCATAAGAAAGTTTTGTCACAAGATGTCAGAGCAAACAGCACAGCAGCACTGCAGACCGACATACCACAGCCACAAAGTGTTTACCCTGGACCACCAACTACTGGCCTGATGTTACACACTATTTACACAACTGGTACAGTAATCTTCTGCTCTACACCACAGTGCTGTAAAAATTCTCCATTTAGATTGTTCCAAAGCTGCTGATCCGTTTGCTATAAGAACGATCCTGAAAGCAATTCTCATGTTTATACAGGTTTATACAGCACTAACACACTCGTTTTAAATGTGTTATTGTTAACATAGTAACACTATAGTATCCATGTTTCTACAGTACATTTTGGAAGGAGTCTCCAGTTTAAAATGCCTCTGCATTGGTCTTAAAGTCAGATGACTTTTTGTTTATCCATTAAAAAATAAATAAATAAATAAATAAATAAATAAATAAATATTTTATTATTTTTTTGTCATTAATGACTTCATGAAAGAAAAGAAAGAGAGACTGATGAACAAACAACTGAACAAAACACTTTAATTTGAAACTCTTTAAAAAATTTTTTTTTTTTTAAAAAGCAGCTTACATGAAATTGCGGAAGTTTCCGCGAACAATTATTAGTTAGACTTTATGGAACAATCTTTGAATGACTTGGGCCTCGAACTCTGAACCACAACTTTGCGGGGGTCGACTGTACCCGAGCCTTGTTGATGTCTAATGTTCTCTATTAGGTGTGTTTTGTGTTTAGTATCTCTTAGTGTTAGACATTAAAACATATTTTAAGACTTTCACTCATTCTGACATTTTTTTTCCTTTAGATATTTTTCTTATATATTTTCCTATTTATTATACCTACTGTACTGCATCTTCTGTACAGTATGTAGGACATCCATGCACATATGACCCTCTTAGCCTTATTTCTACACTTGCTATTTGTTGTAAATATACCACTTATGCACTTTTGGTTAGTACTGGATAGGCACATTGGATAATGAAAATTTAATTTAATCTAACCTAGTCTGATATGGAGCCTATAACAATCCTTTATTATTATTATATATATATATATATATATATATATATATATATATATGTGTGTGTGTGTGTGTGTGTGTGTATCAAAAAGTCTTTTAGAAGCTTTGCACTATCAAAATAGCAATGTTTTTTTATGTATTTTGGAGCACTGAGATTTTAAACACTTTGCTATAACAGGAATAAAACACTTCTTAAAACTCCTGAATCCATATATTGAAACTTCAGGTGAAACTTTAGCTGTTTTTTTGTTTGTTTATTTGTAAAAACATTGCATCACCTCATCATGTCCTTGATTTTTTTTCCTTGAAAGAACACCCCTAAACCCTTAAACTCTCTGTCATAGACTTTGTGCTTTTTAACGGATGCTAAAAAAGTTGAATCTTAGTGTAGCATAGTGATAAAATGCACATGCATGCTACAACTTGTTTAACTGTGCTGGAAGAAGCTAATTCAATCTCAAAATTCTTCTTTATAAGACTTATGATGATAGATATGTGTCTTAAAAGACACATAATGTAAATGTCACTGGTTGTTCCAGGATGTATTTTTACTTCAAAGCTTTTTTTTTTTTCCCTTTTTTTTTTCCCTTTTTTTTTTTTTTACAGGCGGCATCAGATTTGGTTTCCAAATCGGTCTCCTCCTCATTTCGTGTCACTGTCCTCAAGAAGAAGCTTATGCAGGAAGTTAAGCTTTTCATCCTGCACATCATGTGGTTAGGACAGTTCATAGTGTACATAGAGTCCAATAATCAAATAACAAGAGAGGTCGTATGTGATAAACATTTTCTAGTACAAAAAATACCAAGCTGAGTAGTTTCATGTCCAAGGTACAAGTGTCCAGGATAGAAGCCTTCATGCTTTGTGATTTATCAGAATGATGATGTGATTTGTTTTTTGATTTATTTATTTTTTTTACTTTATGAGAGAGAAAGGAGGTACTAGCGCAGTTGTTCTACATTTATGGAATTTTAATACTAGAAACAAAAAAAAAAAAAAAATATATATATATATATATATATAGGCAGTTTCAGGTAGTATAAGAAACCTCAAACACTTCTGGACATGCATTGATTAAAAAATAATTGCCTGCAATGTTTAACAGTAACATTAGCTTGTGTCAGACCACATTACACCACCATGTAGTTGATTTCTTTTCCATCTCCAGCATGTCCTGTTAGCTTTGATTCCTAATTTCATTAAAAAAGTTTGGCTAGATTAGATGTTTACTACAATATTAAAAGGAAGATAATGAATTTGATTTGACGTGAACTAAATAAATCACATGGCATAATAACAAAAACAAAGTGTCTCAGCTGATGGAAAAAAAAATACTAATAATTCGGATGGTTTTGACCAAGAGTGATTTTGAAGCTCTAATTCTATTGATAAGCCTCCTGTGAAGTCTGACTGTGAACCGCTGATTAGTCCTCATCTACCCCGATCATCACATCCTCTGTACAAGCAGCCAGAGGCTATCTCTATCTCTCTCTTACTCTCTCTCTCTCTCTCTCTCTCTCTCTCTCTCTCTCTCCTTCTCTCTCCTTCTCTCTCCAACCTTCTCTCTCTCTCCGTGTTTGAGGTACACACTGGTGTGTCATAATTATCTAACACGGCCTGTCTTCTCGCTCTTATTCTGTAATTAGCCTCACCAAACTGATTGGTATGGCTTCCTGAATTCATCCCTTTTAATGTTTAAACAATTACTTTGTGCTTGAAGGATTTGTTTGTATATAACCCCTGCATGTGATGAACGCTTTTCAAGTAATTGGTTCCTCGGGGACGCCACTTTCTAACAGTTAAAGCATAATTACAGCCCCTATGAAATGTTAAACTGCCCTGGCTGTCTCCTGCGCCGGTTTAATTGCGCGCAACAAGTAAGGCAGGCTTTTCATTTTGTACCATCATAAGGCTGGACTGAACTTTCATGGAAACACAGAGAAATTTGGTAAGGGAGTAAATTGCCTCTCATATGGTAATTTTGTAGAACACTGAAACACTTTGAAAGGCAGGGAGCTTATTGAAACCTCTGGCAGTGTGCTTGAGAAAGAGAGAGAGAGAGAGAGAGAGAGAGAGAGAAGAGAGAGAGAGAGAGAGCGAGAGCCTAGCATGCATGAAAGTAGAATACTTTTTCATATATTTGATATATTTATATATTTATATATTATAAAACCTACTATAGATGAAATAAAGCAGATAAGAGACGGTGTGTATCAAAGATTTTCCCAGTAACTCTTTTTAGTAGTCTGGATTTTCATTTCCAGCCCCATTCTGTCCAGTTTTTTTTTTTTTTTAATGCATAATTGTGCATAATTATTACTCGCATATACAGCCATAGAGCTGTATGTTTGAACATTTTGTTCTCTTCACACTTCCCTGATTACAGATTTAGACCCAAAATGTTAAAACAATTGAAGAATAGAACAAAAAATATGTTAAATTAATAGGCTGAGTTGTAATTCTCCTGGCTATTCCACAAGACATTCATTATTCAGAGAGAAAGAGAGAGAAAAGCAAATGAGCTTAATAGGGAAGTTATCAGTTTACTCCTATTTATTCATAATAGATGGACACACATGCACATGAACACTGAATTGTATATGAATTGGCCTGTTGTGTAAATATTAACTTTTTTTTCCTATTATTTATTTATTTATTTATTTATTTATTTATTTATTTATTTAGACATGACATCATTGGGCACTGGAGAAATATACGTGCACACAATCATAAGAGGTCAATGTGTAATGTCATCCTCTAGACAACGCTTTGTAATAAGGATCAAACTTTATCAATTTCTCACATGAACACTTTATCACCTGAATTCCTAAATATTATTGGCCTTTGCATACTATTGAATTGAAATTGAATACTCTTACATAATTAACCTACTTTTTTTGTTGTTGTTGTTGTTGTTGTTTTTTTACAAGTACTTGGGCTTCTTCACATTTTATTTAGATCTCAATTAGCATCCAATCAAGTTCGTTAAAGTTAATTAGGCCAAATTGTCACACCCTGCAAAAAAAAATAATAATAAAATAAATAAAAAAAAAAAAAGATGCTACACAACTTAAATATGAATAAGCCAACAGGCTACAATGTCGAACCTGGTGATGTGTGTCCTAGCCCCACCTCAGTCAAACATGCCAATATGCTGGAGTAAACTAGACTCGTATAAAATGAAGCAGCACCTTTGCCTTCAATGCAATGCATGAACTAACCTAAAAAAAAAAAAAATAACTATCTAATCTTAAAAAATAAAAATAATAATTAGCCTGTTCACTTTGCTAACGCCAGCAATGATTCCAGTAGTTAGCACATCTGGTCATCCTGATTCTAGTTAAATGGTAAATATTGCAAACTTAGGGACAAGTGACAGCAAAAACAAATGTATCTGAAATTCCTCTTTGTTTATGTGATTTACATAACCAAAAATTCGGTGCAGATGTGTGTTCAAAGGTGATTGTTGTTTGGTGTTTTTAACGATAGCGATGACGCACATGTGAAAACATTCGGCACTGTTTCACTTCAAGCAGCATTAGGAAAGATTAGTCAAAAGAAGTCCGTCTCTAGTGGTTTGAATGTAGACAAAGCTCAGCCCCGAGATCCAAAATAGCCTGCAGAGTTCAACTAGGTTTATCATTAGCATGAAGTGTCAAAACATTACTTTCATGTGACGAGGCAGGCTGTTTATTTATTGCGGGAATTGCCGTCCTTCTTCGCTTGAATATACAGTAGATGTAAAAAGGACCGCGATTTGTTGTGATCCATTATAAAGTCCATTACGTACTGATTTAAGCAAAAATATGCTAACAGATCCAAACATGTACAGAATCATGTGACAGTCTTTACTAGCTAAAACAACAAAGTTGTTAATGACAGTAAATAATGAGGTTATATGCTAATTTCTAACTGAGAGGTCATGCTTGTTTTGAGATGCTAGCTCTTAAATAAGCATTTCCTCTTTTCAGATTTTTTTTTTTTTTAGTTTTGTGATTTAAGAAATCATTCATTTCACTTATTCAGAGGGAATTGTCATATAATAATGCAATGCAGGATGCAGGTACTCTTCTTGATAAAGCCCCATGTGGCTGATGGTGCTAACATCATAGCTCGACACTCAGCCTTGAAAGTCATGTTGTTTAACTGTAGTGACGTCTAACTTGTACTGGTGAAGGTTGTCTTTTGCTGGTCTGTTTTTCTTTGTAATAAGTTCTCATTAAGGCGGCATGGAGGAGTAGTGGTTAGCACTGTCGCCTTTCACCTCCAGGGTCCGGTTTCTATTCCTGGCCAGGCTTGATTCCTGTCTCTGCATGCATGGAGTTTGCATGTTCCCCCCGTGCTTGGTGGGTTTCCTCCGGGTACTCCAGTTTCCTCTCACTGTCCAAAGACATGCAGGTTAGGTTAATTGGTGTTCGCAAATTGCCTGTAGTATTTGTGTACGTGCCCTGTGATGGATTGGCACCCTGTCCAGGGTGTACCCTGCCTCATGCCCGAAGCATCTTGGGATAGGCTCCAGGCCCCCAGGACTCTGAATGCAGGATAAAGCAGTATAGATTATGAGTAAATGAGTTCTCATGAGTTTTCCAGCAGTAACCTTCAGTGTTTGCTATAACGTTAAATATCTGTAATGTATGTTCTACATAATTACATTTAGTTATAAGCTGATAATACATTTGATGTGGTATTTTGTAATAAATAAATAAATAAATAAATAAATATGTAGGAAAAGAAATGCTGCAGAATATGAGCAATAAAATATATGCTTTTAAGGCATCCTTGAGTAACAAATTAATTATTTTTAAAGTCCATCACTAATTTACATTAAGTATTTATTTAATTATTAGAAATATATCATTTGTAACGGTTCATATCTCTCAACGTGATTTATTATTATTATTATCTGTATGACCTCAAATATTGCATATTATCTTTGCCTGTTCATCACTTTTTTTTTCCATTGTTGAGAATTTCAGTTTACAGATAACTAGCACAACCGAGATGTAATGACCCTTAAGGCTTAACCTAAAAAGCAAAACCATAACCTGATCTGGTTTATGGAAACCTGACCAACCTCTATGTTATATGATGCACTAATACATCTTCTTTCATGGCATATTATAAATCCCATAACAGCTGTAACACAATAACCAGATCATAACTGCTTATAACTATATAGTGATAGTGTTTGAGAATGAGGCATAAGAATTAGCGAGTGATTAAGGTGGCCTCTGCTCTTTCTGGAACTGCTCTCGTATTTCATATTAGTCTCTCCCAGGCTGTGCTTAGTGCTGCTTCAGCGCTGCCATACCTTTCCCAGCTTAAGGCCAGATGTTTATCGAGGCTGGCTTGGAGAGAAGCAGAGACTGGCCTTTTGTCTGAAGCTCTTTCAGGCTTTCTGATAGAGGATCCTGTTTAAGGGGCTCATTAATACTCTGCATGTCTTCAGCTGGAGCTCATGCATCAAAATCACTGAGAGGAGAAGCACAGCTTTAACAATAGCACTATTCTGTGGGGCAAAACTCTGGAGGGGAAGACATTTAAAAACGTGATTTTTTTTTTCATATATGGGTAACAGTTATAAAATTATTATTATTATTATTATTATTATTATTATTATTATTATTATTATTATTATTATTATTATTATGCACATGATGAAATAGGAACCTGATCATGTTATGAAAAATCAGAAATCATGTCACAATACCCCTCACACTAAATTCCATACCTTTCAGATTAAATTCTATTTCTCTCTCTCTCTCTCTCAATTGTACTGCACTCAAACTACATTTTTTTTATTAGTGTTAGGTTTTTATTTCTGTTTTAGGCTAGTTTGTTTGCATTTGTTTTGGAGAAGGGAAATTAGCTTGTGTAAATTAGTGTCTACTCAGACTGTCATTATTGTTTTGTCATTCCGTCACCCAAACCTGTTCAGACTGCTTTGTTATAAATCTAAACGAAGAAAAACTACATTTGTGAGGCAGATTTACGCAACAAACCCCTTTGCAAAATATGAATGACCAGAATGGCTTTGGTGAACCTTGCCCATGATTCTATCCATTTCTGGTATATTGTCCAGATTGAGTTAAAAATAAATAAATAAATAAACAAACAAACAAATAAATAAATAAATCACTTAATTAATAAATAAATTAATTAATTTAAAGAAATGAAAGCATTGGGATATTTTCTTTATATATCTGAATCAGTTAGGGACCAATGACAAGGAAACATGTGTATTTGTAATTCCACTTTGTTTACGTGATTTAAATAACCAAAAAGACAGCGCGAGTGTGTTCAAAGGTGCTTGTTGATGGATTTAAACTACAGACGAGGCACATGTGTGAACATTCTGTACTTCTTTATTTGAATCTGAATTGAAATGTCATTCTGAAAATTCTACTGGATTCCTCTTTTATCCCATGTTGCACTGAACAGTTGAATTTTCAATTCTGATTAAATCAAAGACACTGATTTATCTTTTGTAACAGCAGCATAAATTGCTACAAAGTGAAGCATCTTATTTTTTAATCACTAAACAACAACAGAAAGTTGCCAATGGCTATTTGCAGTCATACAAGAAGAATAAAATATCCCAGGGTGTGATTGCCCGAGTGTTTATCATAATTTCATTTGACCAAAAAAAAAAAAAAAAATAACTAAAACATTGAGGAAGGACACATACACAAAATCGCACATCATTCATGCAATTTGGGACCACCTAATATCCTAATCCTCATGTCTTTGGATTGTAGGAGGAAACCAGAGTACCCAGAGGAAACCCACCATGCACTGGGATGAACATGCACGCTCCATGCACACAGACAGCAGGACACCTGAATCCTGGTTTGATGCCACTTACTGAGCTCAAAGTGGTGGGGACTACCTCTAGTTTACAAGTAGGAATTCCAAGCTACACATGCATGTGCACACAGTGTAATTAGTGGTCCCTCATTAGCCATAATGAGATGTTATGGAGAGCCCTTGTGTCTATTGTGTGTGAGCTCCAGGAGAACTCTCACTGCTATTGTTCTTTTTTTTTTTTCCTGCTGTTTTAGCTCCACAATGCTACTGCATTCTCAGCTTAGATGACTGTAGGTTGATTTAAAATCTTTCCTTCATCCCTGTCCTCACTTTATTGTCTTGTCATTTTAATTGGCACATAAACTGGGATGTTAACTTTTGTGAACTTATGTTTACTATGAGATCATATTAACAAGAGATAAGATTGTACGATAAGATAATGTAAATAAAATAAATAATTAAATAATACACTTTAGGGTTAAATGTAGAAATTCAAAAAGACCTTGGATGGATCTGGAAAACCCTTCAGGATTCTGGATTCATGTAAAATCCCAAAGAACCCACAGATTTTATTTTTCAAAATCTGTTTATTATTGGTCGAGCACATGCTGTTACTATAGAAACTACGAACTGTTACTACAGAAACAATAACATTTGATCTTGCATAGTATTCTTCCATCCATCCATTTTTTACTGTTTATCCAGTTCTGGGTCATGGGGGCAGCAGTTTGAGCAGAGCTACCCAGACCTTCCTCTCCCTAGCCACCTCCTCCAGCTAATACATGGCCATATACAGCAAAAATGCCCTCCCAGGCCAGGCAAGAGATATAATCTCTCCATCTAACCCTGGTTCTGCCCCAGGGCATTGTCTCCATTGGTAGCATCCATGAGGCACCGTTATCAGATGCCCACCTCAGCTGACTCCTTTCGATGTTGAGGAGCAGCAGCTCTACTTTGAGCTCCACCTGGATGTCTAAGCACCCCCTTTTATGGCCCAGCCTGAACCCAGCAACACTTCAAGAACTCAGGTCAAAGCTCATCCACCTCAGTAGTCCTGCCACTAACCTTATGGCCACAGCCCAGAACAAATGCCTCAGTATTGGATTTCTCCCTCAGAATGCAGGAGATAGAGGTGGGAGTTGAAGATCTCAACTCCTGGGCTTACCAGGTCTGCCTGGCATTATTCTTACCATCTGATCCAACTCGCCACCAGGTGATAATCAAATGACAGCTCAGTCCCTCTCTTCTCCTACATGGCCAAAGCATATAGTCACAAATCTGATGATATAACTACATTGAATCATCAAACTCAATCACCAAACTGTGACCTAGGGTGCTTTGATACTAAATATACTTTTGAGCACCTTTACAGTCAAACATGGTGTTTGTTATCGGTCCACCAAGGCCTCTGCCTGCAACACCTTATTCATAATGCACCAGACCTTTGCTTCTCCTGCAGGTGGGCCTGCAGGCATTCGGTCCCGCATAGCTCTTTCGGCCTGAGCCCTGCCAGGCCCCATGGGTCTGGTACCAACCACCAGGTACTCACCAGCGAGCAGGCAAGGTTACTGGGTTTTTTGAACCATCATACTACTAACATTACTATCATAAGGGTCTAGGAGTCGCTCTTAGATGGTGCCCTCACCTAGGACCAGTTTGGGTTGGGAGACCTTAACATGGGCTATTTTCACCTGACAACATAACTCCTAAGATTAGTGGATTGTGCAAACCCTTCACCACGAAAACATAATAACTCATGCAGGGGTACTTGTATGAACTGCTGTCCGTGCCCTGTTGTTAGACAAAGGTTTATCCAAACTTCCTGACAAATCAGATTTGACAATTCCACCACACCATGGATCAATAAATATTGAAGTACAGTGTAATGCCTATAAGAAATGCACAGCCTTATGCTCTTCATACGTCTCCTTATGTTCATTTTTTCTAACCCTAACCCTTTTTTTTTTTTACTTTTTACCAAGTCTATTGCATTTCTGCCCCACGCCTCCCAGCATGCTCTACTTCTGGCTTCACTTTTGAGTGTTCTTTATGTGTCCAATTTGTAAGTAAAACTATGTGATTTGCACAGGCCTAGTGTGCTACCTATGACACTATTTTACTAATTGTGCACATTCACATTGTGCACAGCCAATCTATTTTTTTTCTTCATCGATTTGACATGTTCTAAAGTGTCTTCTCCTGTGCCACTTCAACCAATTTTGTATGATGACAGTGTGTTGAGACTTTGCAACCATCCTCGTACACTTGCAGTCCTAATTAGCATGCCCTGGCCTAGCCCTGTTATGGCTCATTTGCGGCTATTTACACAGAATGAAAGACAGATGGGGTTTGTGTAGTGATGTCCATATTCAGAGTGTAAATCGATTTGTGAAGACATGTGCGCGTGTCCAATTATCAGCATTCTGGTGTTTGTACATAATAAAACACCCAACAACACAGAAAAAAAAAAAACATTTTCTATTAATAGTGTGTTGCTTTGAGTGTTTTCACTCAGGAGTGTATTTAGTTGCTTATTAATCGACATGACTAACTTGCGATACTCCATTTCCTATAATAAATCTCTATACGTGGTGTGGTTATGTGCATGCTGTGTGTGTAGATGAGTATGTATGCTATTGGACATATAAAGCTTAACAAACTCATTGGTTTGGCCATGTTTTCCTGCCACATGACTAAAAATAACCCTCCCTGCTGAGGTCTGTCAGAGGCAGGACAGCTTTGAATGTCAGTGTACACTTTGTTTCCTTTGGGGGTTGGTTCAATGTGGGCAGTGCCCCAAAACACCCTAAAGGTGAGACCCCAACACCTTTTCCTCCTAAGCGCCCCTGCCCTCGTGACCCCAGCAGGCCAAAGTGGAGAGATCAGACGCCAAGGAGGAGTTAAAACACGTCTGCTAAAGTTTAAGGCCTTCCTTTAAAGTAATAATGCGGTATTGCAAGTGCACACTGCTGTTCCTGGAAAGGTGATATACAGATGATTTATTACATTAAAATATTAAAAGATGAGATAATTAATTTTTGCCAATGGTTTGTTTGGCATCCTGGCAAAAAAAAAAAAAAAAACAGAAGAAAAAAAAAGAAGGAAAAACAAACTAACTAACAAATTTTAAAAGTAGTAGTAGTAGAAGTTATAGTAATAAACTAAACATATATTAGGTTAATTTGCTACTTTATTGTTTATTCAGTGTAATTTGCTATGGTGAGGATGATGATGATGATGATGATGTCCAGCCGATATAGAAAAGAAATAATTCTTTTGAAACATTTTTTGAAATATACAACCAGGATAAATTTACCAGGGTAAATGTCTAAGATCCTCTCCATGTTGCTTATTTTATTAATATCTTTAGAATCTAAGCAGGTCAAGCATTAAACTTTTTACTAAATTAAACATCTTATGTAAAATCTAGTCTCTGTCTCTGTTCCTCTGTCTCGCTCTCTCTCTCTCTCTCTCTCTCTCTCTCTTTATGGAGGTCATGTAGGCCACGTTCAAATAACAGTGTTTGGGAGACATACAAGGGTTTATTTAACAAAAATAAACAAGCTTTCTATCTGTGAAATTCACATACCCCGCTGCCCCTTCCTTCCTCTAACAGGACTGCTGATCTGGTTGTATTTGAGCATCCCACTGGCTGCTAGCGCCCGCCGCTAACACACTTTGTTTATCCTGATTGAGCTCCGGCCGGTGGGAGATGCCAAACTGTTTGCTGAGGGTGAATCTCTAGCAGCGTGGCCGGCTCTTCCACTTTAACACTGCGGCCCTGGAGCTATCACATTACATAACACAGGGCAAACTAACACATTAGTGTGTGCAGTGTGTGTGGTAGTGTGTGTGTGTGTGTGTGTGTGTGTGTGTGTGTGTGTGTGTGTGTGTGTGTGTGTGTGTGTGTGTGTGTGTGTGTGTGTGTGTGTGTGTGTGTACATGCACCTCTAAATGAGGGTTAAGGCACTATCATGATCTGTTTCAGCTTGAAATCAGACAAATAATCTGCCTGACCTTCTAGTGGTTGGACACAGACACTAATTCTGCACACACGCACACACACACATACAAGGAAAATTGTTCTTGGCTAAGCATTCAAGAGGCTGTACCTCTCTTTCTCACCTTTCCTTTTCCCCATCTAATAAATCTCCTATTATTATTATTATTATTATTATTATTATTATTATTATTATTATTATTAATATTATTATTATTATTATTATTATTATGTTACACAATGTACTGTCATTAATCTAGAATGCTGTGTTATTTTTGGATGCAGCATGGTTTAAATGTTTTCAATTGTTAATTTTGTTGAATATATATTCAAATATACTTAAATAACAACAACAACAATAACAACAACAACATTATTATGCTATAATTATCTACTTAATCTATCTCCTTAAATAGTTCCCATCTGATATCAAAACAGTAGAACATTTAAGGTTGCCTTTAAAAAAAAAAAAAAACTTAACTTAAAAGATTTTGCCGTATTTTTTTTTTACAGTATATACATAGACTATACACACTGCCTCTTCAGGTTGTACATTTAGGACTGGAAATTCCTGAGTCACCCCTCATTTCTTTATATTAAAATAATTAAAATATAGTTGCAAACAACAGTGACCGAGCCCAAGCACATGCACCATCACCGTCCAGGCTTGCAGTAAGTAAGTAAGTAAAGTAAGTACACAAGAAAGACAGTGGACACAGTTGACACATGCATTTAAAGGGGAAATACCAAGACTTTTATTAAATTATATATTGTACAATTATATAATTATATATAACTAAGGAAGTTATTAGTCACTTTTTGTCATAAGTTTAAGGTCTTGCCATGGCTGCACCATTTGAGATATGAAAAATCACTTTGCAATTTTGCATCCTTAATGTTTTGAGATCATATTGGTCCAATTTGGTCATAGTCATCTAAATCCCCTAGGAGAAGTATATCAAAATCCATTGCAAACACCCCAAAAAAAACTAACTTCCTGTTCAGTGGAACCCATGACATGCATAGCGAAAGTTTTTCAGCTCAGTGAGGGCTAAATATGTGACTGGTTTTACATAGTTAGCTACTGTATACAGCAAAATCTTGTGTGAAGGCCCTGTGCCACATCCAGGGACGAGCCCCTCAGGTGTCCTAATGGCAGAAGATTTCAACCTATGTGCTGATTTTCATAACTTTTTGAGCATGTTAAGACCTCCAAAATGCCCTCAATGCTGGGAAACCAAAAACATTATAGACTAGAAATATAAGAGCCATTTGCACACTATGATGCCATAGGGGCCCTAATTTAATTGTGTAAATTACATAGAATAAAATAGGAAGAAATGTTTTACTGTGGCAGGCTGCAAAGTGCCTAAATATAAAATTTTAAAAGTGATTGTTTATGTAATGACCTCAGCAGCAACCTTATTTCCCTTCTAGTCTGTTCCAACCACTCTGCATCCAGCATCACCAGTATACTAGTCACAGGCCTGATCATCTGTCATCATTTGCACCTGTTTCTCAATGGTTCATGTCTTAAGTTAGATGTGTTCTATTTTGGAATTATTCGTATCTCACAGTGTCGCCTAACAAACAAAAATAATTTCAAGACTTCTGCACAGTAATGTACAACTAAAAACCTTAAATATATTGAGTAGTATCGTTTATCAAGTAGAACGCTTTTGATAAGATAAAGCACATCAACTTTGCAGAATATTGTTCTAAGCATATATGATGCTCTATTTTTTTCTTACTTATTCTAATAATGTGTGCCACAGAAGTCTGAATCCCCAGGATTTTTTCTTTATATGAAATTTGATATTTTATTTTTATTTCAGACCCAAGATAACTTAGAAACTAACAATAGAACAGCAAACAGAACCAGACCTCATTCTTCCAAGGTAAATAAAGTGACTAGTCTATCTCGATCTGGCCAAAACAATCAGTGCCTTAAAAAAGGAAATGATTCCATCATAACAATTCTGATAAATTAAGAAATATTCAATGGCTTGTCTCGTGCTGTGATGGTAGACTCCACAATGTATTATATGTTCGGTTACCACCACCCAATATTAATATCTCTTATTATTTTCATATAACGGCAGGGTCTGGAACATTAAATAAAATGTTATTTATAAACCATTGACACCTTGCACACTTTATAGTTACATTTAGCCTTACTTCTCTAGCTGTATAAAACACCATTGTAATTCAAGAAGTGTGCACTTTAAGTGCATTTTAATATCTCAGATGCCTTTTATGTTCCATGTTATATCTGTATTAATTTCTATTTTATTTTTATTCTGTTTTGAATCACTATTCGGACTGATACTTGATTTTGTTGTAAAAAGTCTATCTATCTGTCTAATCTAATCCGACTATCTAAAATTCACAGAAGTTAGTTTTTGTTATTAACTAAAATGAAGGTCTTCTCTCTCTCTCTCTCTCTCTCTCTCTCTCTCTCTCAATCTCTCCCTCTCAATCTCTCACAAGACTTTCTTATGCTAGGAAACCTGCTGTGATGTCTGTGTGAGTTACTATAGAAACAATAACATATTAGAACCAGTGCATTAATATAAACCTGTCATTCATGTCACAGCTGTAACTACTTTCTGAGCTGTGCTGTTATACAGAAATAATGCACACCTTCTGAGCAAACAGATTGGAGAATCCGTAAGTCATATTAGCCAACATACTCACGGTTTCTGAGGAAACAGGATATTTCAGAAATAATTCATCATCCGATCCACTTAGGCGTTCATGTCACATTCAGAAAAAAATAATAGTTCTACATAACTAATGACATACAGGTAACATTAAAGAATGAAAAAGGAAAATTAAAAAAGAATGAAACATTTCTCTCAGTATAAGAAGGTGAAGGAACAATTCTATTGATCTGTGTTTTCATTATCTCAAAGGGCGTCTCTTCACGAGAAGTAACACATCCCCCTAATACACAGAAATCCATCAGCCGTTTGAGTAATTATTCAAACAAGGTGTAGACAATGCAAATAAAATCGGCCGCTGTAAGCACTGATTTTAATGAATTCAGATCACAAAATGCAATCCATACACACACACACATATGATACACACATCAATACATACAGTGTAATATATATACATATATATATATATAT
>JAAGKR010007781.1:0-34675 GCA_011419295.1 Clarias macrocephalus | reverse complement strand
TCTCTCTGTCTCTCTCTCTGTCTCTCTCTCTCTCTGTCTCTCTCTCTCTGTCTCTCTCTCTCTCTCTGTCTCTCTCTCTCTCTGTCTCTCTTTCTCTCTCTCTGTCTCTCTTTCTCTCTCTCTGTCTCTCTCTGTCTCTGTCTCTCTCTCTCTGTCTCTCTGTCTCTCTCTGTCTCTGTCTCTCTCTCTCTGTCTCTCTCTCTGTCTCTCTCTCTCTCTCTCTGTCTCTCTCTCTCTCTCTCTGTCTCTCTCTCTCTGTCTCTGTCTCTCTCTCTCTCTCTCTCTCTCTCTCTCTCTGTCTCTCTCTCTCTCTGTCTCTCTCTCTCTGTCTCTCTCTCTCTCTTCTGTCTCTCTCTCTGTCTCTCTCTCTCCTCTTCCCTGTGCTTGATTTTCACACTACAGACACACACGTCTACTCACTGCATAATTCATTGAAATATATTAATTTTTTCTTATTTTAAATCTAGTGTATGTTGCTGCATTTGTCAGAGGGGTGGAGGTGAGGAGGAGGAGGAGGAGGAGGAGGAAGAGGAGATGAGGTCTTTCATTACTGAAGCCAGCAGTAAGACAGCAAGATGGGGTTTTTGAGAAGGAGAGATAACGTCATAGGTAGTGATGAGGCAATGCTAAAACACACTGAGCTCATTTATTAGCGGCGGTTGTCTCGAACACACACCTAAACACACCGCGCAACACTAACCGGGGGGTGAAAATGGGAGAAAATCACAGAAATAGATAAATGATAGAGGAAGTATTATATTGTACTCTCTCTCTCTCTCTCTCTCTCTCGCTCTCCCTCTCACAAGCTCTCTGATGGTCTAAGCGGGTGTCTGAGTGGACCCGAGTGCCAGCGCCCCCACGGGCCTCGGCACGGAGCCCACACCACCTCATTACTCATGGAGATTATCACTAACGCCTTTTCCTGCTCCACAGGATGTCGTCACTCTGCAGCTCTTCCATTTACTCACCGAACCCTGACCAGTGAACTCCAACCGGACCGGTCCGACCCACCACAAAACCCGCTGACGGAGGCAGAGCTCGACCTCACGCCCCTGTGCCTTGATAACCACAAAAACTCAGCCTGGATCAAATCTATATCAAATAAATCCCGACAGGTCTTTAATAAAGTTTAGGTTGGAACGCCTCTCGTCCAGGCAGATTACTCGGTCAGAACTAACTGAGTGTTTAACTCAAATGAATAACGTGATTAGTGTGATGGAAGCAGTAGAGATTAAAAAAAAAAAGAGAAATCATCATAAGCTCATGTGTTACAGTGATGATCAGAAAAATAATAAACCTGTTCACGCGAGTGTTGAGGAAGAATGTGAATGTGAGTGTATTAATAAACACCAATCAGCTGTAAATGGACTTTCCAGTCTAGCGCCTCTAGTGGTTAGAATAATACATCCATCCACCCATCTAGGAACCTCTGCTGTCCATCTACGGACCGTGAGAGGCCTGTTGTGACCAGTTTATTTATTACCATTTTACAACTGTGGTAGGGCCTCCGGTCAACACACACGCATACACACACACACACACACACACACACACACACACACACACACACACACACACTCTGGGCAATTTGTGAATGCCAGTTAGCCTAATCTGCAGGTCTTTGGACTGTGTGAGGAAACTGGAGAACCTGGAGGAAACCCACCAAGCTCGGGGAGAACATGCAAACTCCAGACACACAGACCAGACCTGAGGCGGGAATCGAACCCGGACCCTGAAGGTGCAAGGCGACAGAGCGAACCACTACGCCACCATGCTGTACATAAACAGAAATCGGTATAATTCATAGTTAAGCATCTAATTGTGTGATTCTGTAGGACAGTGAATTAATATCTGTGTGAAAGAAAAATAAACAAATTTTGGAACTTAGTTTCACCAAATCTCACATATACAGTAGAACATACAGTATATATAATGTGTTATTAGGGTGCTATTACTTTTGTCCGGATTAACCTGGAGGCTCAATATTAGGCAGGTATGTGATTTGAAGGTGATTAACTCCAGGGACGATTCCCAGGATTCATTCAACACAGCACATTTCCAACGAGTTAAATAACAACCTCCAGTGTTTCTGTAGGTCCAGCTGGGCTTGTATGAATGACTAAAGTGTTAAATTAACGCTCCATTTCCCATCAGCCATCACCACTGACGTCTCCTGACCAGTCTTAACGTTAAAACGCTCTGCGCTACAGACGTGCGTGTCATCTCTCATAATTACAGTGAGGAATCTGCGCTGTCGTCCCCGACACTCGGCCGTAAATAAAGCCTGGTGAGTGCAGCTCTGTCTGACGCGTGCAGAGAGCCGAAGTCCTGCCTCGAGCACACACACACACACACACACACACACACACACAACGTGATCATCAGTGCCGGCCGTAAAGCCGATTCTGCTGTGGAAATGTTACGCATTCCTATAAAGTCCAGGTGCTGGAGCAGGTCTGAACAGCGTCGCCGTGTCGGGGAGAAGCTCAGCATCCGGCCGCTCGACATACGCTGGTAAACCCCGCAGGACAGCTGACTGGCAGAGCGAGAATGAGTGAGAATGAGACACAGCATGAGACTGATCTCGCTGAGACACAGTAAGACACAGTGACACATAAAGGGTGCGAGACAGAACAGGAGGACAGTAAGACAGTATCAGATAGCGTGTGAAAGACAGGATGAGACAGAAACAAAGTGAGACAAGATGAGACAGTGATAGAGTGAGACAGAAAGAGTGTGAGTCAATGACAGAGTGAGACAGCAACAGTGTGAGACGGTGACAGACTGAGATGTCTGATAGTATGACAGAGTGGCACAAAGTGAAACAGTCATAGTGTGTGATACAATGACAGAGTGATAAAAAGTGAGACAGTGAAAGAATGAAACCAGGTAGTAAGACAATGACAGTGCACGAGTCAGACAGAGTAAAACAGTGACAGAGTGAGACACTGACCGAGTGAGACACAGTGAGACAGGGACAAAGTGAAATAAAGTGAGACAATGACAGTGAGAGTGACAGAGTGATACAGTGTGAGACAGTAAGATTGTGAGTCACAGGGACAGATTGAGACAGGGTGAGACAGAGTGAGACAGGGTGAGACAGTCACAGAGGGAGACAGTGTTGAATGTTCTAGAACAGCAGCTCTGACAGCAGTGCAGGTTGATAGGACAGGCTGATATTAACTGCATTCATCCTTCATGTGCACTTGCAGGTTCTTGGTCTGATTCACGTTAATACTGACGATAAACAGATCAGAAAACGAGTCACGTGTGACGTCGTCGGGTTTCCTGTGATGAAGGAGTCTCCAGTGTCAGCACTGTGGAACAGTTAGAAGTAAAGCTGTAACTTTAAGATTTCTGACACAACTTTAAGGATGGAGAACGGAGCAACACACACACACACACACACACACACACACACACACACACACACTGTCTCAGGGAACGGACTCGCTGGTTAGTGAGTTCAACTGAATCAAATCATGTTTTCTTTGGATTCAAACACTAAGGAACCATGAAATGAACCGATTCACCCATCTTACACAGCACTGCAGATTTCCTCCACATTTAGTCATGGTATCAGAAGAATGCACCCTCGGCTCCTCTGCCAGTTATTTTTACCCACAATCCCCTTCTCTGTAGCTCATACTTCTCTCAGATGTAATGAGCCGTCATGTGGAACGGCTTTTGTTTTAAAAGAAACACTCGCATCACACACTCACTCACCTCTCCGGCTGTCGGGTGTTAGATCCAGGTCGTTCCTCTCCAGGTGGGATCTGCCTGGGGTTTCGGGCTGCCTGTTCAGGTCTACTGGTGGTGACGTGGTGGAGATGAACTGCCGTGTAGGAAGAGTGTTGAGATCCGGGATCGCGTGCTGAAGGTTCTCGGCATCGTCAGGGTTTTTCTCGGTTCTCCTGAAGTCAACTGTGGTATTGGGTGTGGCTTCTTTTGGAGGAACCTGAGTGGGTCTAACCACTGTTTCTGTCTGAGATGATAACTTTTCAGAAGCTTCTGTCTTAATTGTAGTAACACGTAGTGAGTCCTCGGTTCCATCGTCTTCTGCGTCATACACGCCCAGTGTCTCTCTAAGCTCCTTTCTGGTGTCTTCATGAAAACCATCATGTGGATTCTGACCTGGAGGATTTGCAGAGGATGGGATGGAAGTATCTGGATTTGTCGTGGCTTCTGGGAAATAGTCGTAGTCCTCACTCTCTTCAAACTCTGACCTGTTCTCTGTGTAAATCGGAACTGAGTTACTCTGAAATTTATTAGCCTGACCAGGGACATCTTTAGCGTTTTCATATTTGGCGATCTGGAGATCATTCTCTTTAACATCCGGATTCCTGAGCGTTTCTGAGGGACACTCAGGGACCACCGAGCACATCAGGTCACCACCGTCGTTGGGACAGTGACACACCTGACACGGATCCATGTGGAAGGAGTGGCCCGCTTCGTATTTCTGGTTCTCATAGACGCAGCCGAAGCGCAGGCAGTGAGGACACGCCTCGGCCGTCCCGGAGAGCTCGATGCAGTGAGGAGGAACTTCAGGGCACGGGATGAAGCGGCAACTTATCCTGCCTCCGCCTGCGGGACACGAACACTCCGTACTGCCAGAGTCCACCAGATACGACTCTCCTTCAGGAACCTTCCCGTTTTTAAACCTGGCCCTGATGCAGTCGTAATACTGGTACCCTTCACACGTGCAGCCACGCTGTAGACACGTGGCACAGCACGCGCCGCTCTCCAGAACCTCCTCAATGCAGTGCTCCAGATGAGGACAGTCCACTCCGGTGCAGTCTTTCTGCCCGAGACACGTCTGCAGGAGTACAATTGTGCACGCGAGGACGTTCCATTTCCCCAAAACTCGCGTGGTCATTCTTAAAAGCGCCGCAGACGATTGTCACCTTGTGCTCCGCCCACCGCTGAGTGAGGTCAGGACAAAAATGTGTCATTGTGTGATATTACTAACATGACATGCACACAGGACATCGCTACAGTTCTGGATTCAGTTTTGTCAGTGTTGATACATTTCCCACTACAGCAGCTCTGACGGCAGAGCTGCGCAATGAAATACTGAAATGATATTGAGAATGAAATGAAAATGAAAGGTTTTAATCACTGGGAGATTTATGTAGCTGTTTTTTAGTAGGGTGCCAATAATTCTGGAGTTGACCATAAATCAAGAGGTTGTAGTTGATTAGCTGCACTTGGCAAGTGCAAATATGTTAAATCTAGCCAAAGTAAGCTTACACAAAACCAAACGTAAGACTCTTAAGCCTCGACCTGGAAGCATTTTATCAATTTGTTTTAAACTTATTTCTGTTTCTGGGGAAATATAATATGTAACAAATATATAATAAATATTATTTATATTATATATTTATGTATATTATTAGCTTATTAGATTTTATATTAGATTGAACATTTGTTTATATTATTATTTAGTATACATTTATACATTTATATTATGCACATATAATTATTATTTATTAAGTGATATACATATTATTTAAAAATAATTATTTCTAGTAAGAAGTAAAATCGATCTGCCAATAAAAAATTTAAATTATGCAAAAAAATACAATTTCGAAGGAAATAATAATTTATTAATCTTTCATGAATAATATTTGATTTATTGATTTATGTAGATACATTTAAATACACTCGAGATACGTTTTCTGGCTCAGATCTTTTCTTTGCTTTCCTCCGTGTGATAAACAGTTTATAAAGTAAAGTAAGAATAAATCATATAACACACATAAAGTAAAAACACTGCATTCCATCATTAAATCCTCGTGCTCGTGTTCCCCGTGTGGAACCGTATGGGTTCTGCAGGTTCTCCGTGTAACTCCATGTTAACTCACTGACTGTGTGTGCTGAAGGTCAAAGGTCACCTGACTCTGGCTTATACTTTCACCAGATGACAGTGTGCTCATGTGAAGTGCAGAAACCGAGTCACAGCCTCCGACATCAACACAATCACACACACCGGCACACACACGCTGATACTCACACACTCACTCCTTCACTCCTAAGGAGCAGTGTAACACAGCCAGTCCATCTAAAGGCATGTTTCTGATAAGGGAGGAAACTGGAGAATGCCGAGGAGGAAATTCGCACAGATAGCAACCTGAGTTCCTGGAAGAACCCTGGACCTGTGAGACAGCAAAGCTACAGGCTTTAAGGTGTTAACTAGGCGATAGCAGCTAATGAAGTCTTATAAAGGCTTTAATGTTACTATAGTGTTGCTATGATATGATGCTAAGTGATCACTTGGAGATAATTAAAAGGTCAACTGGATGGACAAAAGCAAAGAAGAATGAAATGTATTGCTATTGTAAAAAGATTAAACTAATTTATTACAATATTCTCCCTAATTATATTTCATGGTGTCACTTCTGTTTGTTATAACGAAGGATGATTGCGCATCGATCTGTCACTAAATGTCCTTCGTTTGTCTTAAGGGGTGTACAAACGTTTCCACTTGATTCTAAATGAGAGATGAACGTAAAGAGAGAACCGGCAGTTTTAAACTGTTCCGGCACGCAGGTTGTTACACTGAAATAAACTGACTCAGTAATGAATTAGAGAATGATCTCTCAGCTCTGTGTTTAATTGGGACAGTAATTGGACAGACGGTTCTGCACATGCTCAGTTTGTACTGAGTGATACAGCGATATGACGTTATTGTGATAAACCGCATCAATGTATATTTTATCACAGAAACTAGAGAAACCTACAGTCACTATCTGTTTTATAGATCACAATATCTGCCACATACTGAAGTGAAATGTATTGATATGATTTTTATGCCATCACTTCATACAAAAAAAACAAAACAAAAGAAAGTTGACTTAAGGTGTCTGTCCTGTAAAAGATATTACAGTAATTAGAGTTTCATTCAAATTTTATTCAAACAGGATTCCTCTGTGTTGCAGGAAGAGATTTTAAACATAAATACTTCAAATTAAATCATTTCTAAACATACTGTAATAATCTAAAATATAACCGTATAACAATAAAATCTTATTGTGTCATTTTAGAATCATTTTAATGGCTGAATATATAAATCATTGAACATTTATTTAGATTAAACATGTATTTAGTTACATTTGTATAAAGTGACCCCTCCCTCCAACAGAAATGCCCTGACATTAAAATAATAATAATAATAATAATAATAATAATAATAATAATAATAAACTATACGCTTTTAAATGCGCCAATTGTTCGGGATCGTCTCTTGAAGGAAAGGCGAGCGTGGTCACGTGATAAAATAGATTTTCTTTCGAATAAGAGAAGGAAAGACTTCATGTTTCTGCATTAGATTTATTTCGCACCTTTACAGACAGTCACAAACATATTTTATGTGTCTTGTTTAATGCATGGAGCGACATGTTCGAGGATAAAAAATGAAAGATAATATGAGATTAACAGACGTTTAAGATCAAACCGAAGTGCTGCTCTTATCTTATATTCTTATTACAGGACATGGTGAACATTATCCTAACGGTCCCGATCAACTGTGACTTAACCTGAAGTTTATGAACATTAGAGTTTAAGCACGTTATTGATTTACATAACGGACATATTTGAATATTTCCCCTCAGTCATCGCCCATAATAATCACTGATATGTTCCGAACGGAAAGAAAAAGAAGGTGTTGTTCAGCGGAAACATGGTCCGTGTCCAGGCTGCTGAATGTAACCGCGAAGGCTCCGGATCAAACGGATCGCGATGCTCACGCGCCAGATCTCTTTGATCCACTAGATCTCCCTGTTGATCTCCACTTTCATTTACTGTTCGTTCTCAGATCAGATAACGGCACAAAATTGACTCGTAAGCATCCACACACACACACACACACGCACACACACACACACGTACGCGCGCGCGCCTGAAGTGTAAACTTACCTGTGTGTGTTGATTCCCGAGTCTGTGTGTGTGTCTCTGATTACTGAGTGCTGAAGAGGATCTGCGCTCAGACCGGGCTTCAACCTCTAACACACACACACACACACACACACACACACACACACACACACACACCGGCTTCACCGACTCTTTCGAACGGAATCGACTCCAGAAATGTGACTCCGGTTGAATGAATCGAACTGATCTGGATCTGATTCGTTTGATTCGCACGCGCTTCCATTCACTCAGGCATCAAGTCAATTCTAGTATATTGAGATTCGCATTAATATTCGCTGAGTAAGAACTTTCACTTAAGGGCAGCTAATGTGCTGTTAAGCAAAGTGAGTTAATAAAGTCTAATCATTTGAACAGGATCAGCTAATAAGGAACTAAGAGCAACCTGAGCCAGTGGAGCTGTGATCCTGACTGAGCTCAATTAATAAGGCTAATAATGCTACAATAAGCACCATGAAGCTAATTCATCGATTTACTTGAGCTTAGCTAACAAAAGTCATCATAAGTAAAGAGAAACATTTTCCTGGAGGTGTTGAGGGAACCTGCTCTAGATATCCGTACGGTCGAGTCACTGACAGTCTCTAAGCGATGACTACAGACCTGAACGTTTCTTGGATTTTTGGGTTAACCGCCCCCCCCTCCTCCTCTACTAAAATCAGTGTGTGACTGATGGTTGTTAGTAACCCAGTGTAAGGATTTATCCAATAATGGAAACTTCAAATCACTTTTGTAAGTCACTGTGGATAAGAGATTCTGCCAAATGCCTAAATGTAAATCGGCTGTGGAAGTGATCTGAATCAGTGCTTGAGATTTCATTTGTTTGATTCATTAGAGGTCGCGTTCATTTACATTTACATTACATTTAGGCATTTGGCAGACGCTCTTATCCAGCGACTTACAAAAAGTGCTTTAAAGTTTACATCACTGGATAGATACTTACACTGGGTTAACTAGGTCAATAACTAAGTGCCATTAGTCTAACACAACTGGGAAAAGGTTTTTTTTTTTTTTTTTTTTTTTTTTGGGAGGGGTTAGTCCTGTAAGTACTAGAGAAATAGATACGTTTTGAGTTGTCATTTAAAGATCGTCAAAGTCTCTGCTGTACGGACATCTAGAGGAAGTTCGTTCCACCACCTCGGTGCCAGAACAGAAAAGAGTCTGGATGAATGCCGCCCTCGATCCCTGAGAGATGGTGGGACGAGGCGAGCAGTGCTGGAGGATCGGAGGGGACGTGGCGCAGTGCGTGGTGTGATTAGAGCAGAGAGGTAAGTGGGTGCTGGGCCATTTTTAGGCTTGGTAGCATCAGTGTTTTGAATTTGATGCGGGCAGCTACAGGAAGCCAGTGCAGTGGAGCGGTGGAGTGGGGTGGTGTGGGAGAACTTGGGAAGGTTGAAAAACAAGACGTGCTGCTGCATTCTGGATCAGTTGCAGAGGACGAGTCGTGGACAGAGGCAGGCCAGCCAGGAGTGAGTTGAAGTAGTCCAGTCTTGAAATAACAAGGGACTGAACAAGCACCTGAGTAGCCTGTGAAGAAAGAAATGGGCGGATTCTTCTGATATTGTAAAGAAGAAATCTACAAGAGCAAGTAAGGTTAGCGATGTGTGGGGAAAATGACAGATGATTGTCCACGGTAACCCCAAGATTGCAGGCAGTGGCTGAAGGAGTGATTTGATTGTTGTCCAGGGATATTACAAGATCTTTACCTGGGGATGAGTCACCAGGGATGAACAACGGTTTGGTTCGGTTTGGCCAGACATGGTAGACAGATCCGGGTGGAAATCTGAGTGTCAGAGGGAGGAAAGGAGAGAATAAGTTGAGTGTCATCTGCATAACAATGGTATGAAAATCCATGCAATGATATGATCATACCAAGAGACTGGGTATAGAGGGAGAACAGAAGAGGACCAAGTACTGTGCCCTGCCGGACACCAGTAGAGAGTCTACATGGGGCAGATGTAGATCCCCTCCATGTCACCTCATACGACTTATCTTCTAGGTAAGAAGCAAACCATTGCCACGCTGTTCCACAAATTCCAAGGCTTGTAAGCAGTGGCGGTTTTAGGCATGGGCGAACTGGGCAGCCGCCCAGGGCGGCATTTTTTCACGACTCCAGGGGAGCGGCACTTGGGGGGGAAATGCGCCGGCGTGCCACTAAACGTTTTATATATATCAATGAACTCTAAATGTGGACAGAGTTTTGTGTGCCTACATGAAAGTGTGTATGAGCTATCCAGCTAAATCTCGGGCCACGAGACTCTCAGGCATCCTGATGGCAGCAGATTCCAACCTGGCTGCCAAGTTTCATGAGATTTTGAGCATGTTAAGACCCCTGAAAAGTCCAAAATGATGGGCGGCGGGGGGGGGGGGTTAAATAAATAAATAATCTTTAGGAAAACAAGAGTGCTTGGGCCCTAACTAGTGATCATGTGTGTCTGTGCTATTTCTTTGCCTGTGCGACCCATTTTGTTTGTTTGTTTGTATAGTTGGTTAAAATGAAATAAAATTCAGTTCATCCCTGTAGAGTTCATCACTCTACACTGGACTATCCTGAGGCGTAAAATAACAGGAAAACAAATAACAGCTAAATGCTCTGAGCTTTAAGGGCTACGACTTTTTCACTGCAATGCTGTTGAATTCTGATTGGTCTGACAGGAGGAGCTCATTCTAAACTTACACAGGTTACAGATGTAGGCAGAGTCAGGGGTGGGGTTAAACCCTTCCTTATGACTTCATGAATATGAGCTAGAACAAAATTACTCCCCGTTAGTTGGATAGACTAGTTTAATCTAGAGTTTACTTTAATGTATACATTCAAATAATGAGTCAATGATGCCCATTATATGTATCGGAATCATTTTGGTTGGTCACAAGGTTGAAGATTAATTTTCTATTTCGTATTGTTTCTGTAGTAGCAGCTTGTTCACAATGACTTTACACTTTATTCTCTAATTACTAGATCAGACATGTACTGTATGGAAGGAGTCTCCAGTTTCAGCACTTTGCAACAGTCTGAATCCACACCGTCACAAAGCTTTAATTATCTCTCACACACACACACACACACACACACACACACACACACACACACACACACACACACAGACAGAGAGAGAGAGAGAGAGAGTTATAAAGTGGTGCAGTAGTGAAACAGTTTCAGCGTGTGAATTCTGTGTGTGTGTGTGTTTTAACCTGACTGTATGTGAATTACTGTTGTGTGGAAAACATAGTGATTTCTGCGTGCCACGCTGCAGGACTGTTCCTCGCTCCAGGGGAAATATTTTAATAAAATGAGATAACAGGGCTCCAGAGGTCCGACCAGATGTGGCTTCCTAAAGATCTTCTTTAACTGATTACTTTAAACGTTTGTGCAGATGTCATGCAACATTTCCCGTGATACTTATGTAAAGAAAATAACAGATGAAAATTACAATAATAATATATGTTTGAATACTCGCAAACAGCGTGTAAAAAAATTTACACCTGACCTCCTGTTGCTCGCACTTTACAAATTCTCACCCAGTTAACACAAATCCATTTAGAACAAGGAGTTCTCCATGGGCTCTTCATCTGTCCATCTGTAGAACTCTACAGCAGAGCATGTTTCTATCACAACACAGCACAGAACCCTTTTGGAAGGCCTTGTTTACCTTATGAACATTAAAGTACCATTAAAGAACCATTTGTCTTTAAAGATAATACATTTACACAACGTTGGTGCTGTGCTAAAGGGCAAAATCTTCTAGGTATTTGGTACACTCTTAGAACACAGCATTCTTTAAAGGGTTTTAGGCAGGTCTTTGCATCAATTAAGAGTCTGAGGTTTTCACAGAAGGGTTCCATCTTAGAATAAAAGGCAAAATCTAAAACTCCTAAGGGTTCATCCCTCTACAGGAAGCATTAAAGATTCTCTTTAGAACTCTACAAAGCACCTATAAGGAGACCTTTTTTTATCCAATCCACCTTTACAAAACACGGAAGAATCCTACACAACCTTTACACACGGCGTCACTGCTGTGACAAAACATTCCTAGTTCCAGGTTCGCTCTTCGGATGAAAAGATCTTCAATGGTTCTTCAAGGGTTCTTTTGATAAATATGGCCTGAAAAAAGCCTTTAGGGAAAGCTCTCAGAAATCCACTCGATTGACTCTTAAGCGCTTTCCGTTCAGAAGTGACTCCAAGTTGAACTTTTCTGTGGAAACGATGAACCTTAAATATCCAAAGAACCTTTTAGAGACGTCCATGTCGCTCATGTTAATGTTTGTGAATGTCATTATAAAGCATCACATGTTCCACAGTGTGTGCAATGAGGGAGTAATTATTGGCTGTACAGATTTATTTAAGCTCCTGTAGATCTAGTCACAGAGTTCCTCGTCTTGTTCTGTTATTCTGTTCACACACTTGATTTCTTCCTGTGTTGCTCTCTAGTGAGCTTCCAGAAACATGAAGAGGATTCTGGATTTTATTTTTCTTCATGTTCTCATCTTTACGTACGCAGACGTCGTCTTCGGTTCTCACCAGAGGGTTTCATCAGAGCTCCAATCTAAATAATGTTTTTTGTCTCTTACGAGCCATAGAGATTTTTGTTTAAAGCTCTGTAAATAATCCTGTCTTAACTTCCTGGCAGAGGCAACTAGGCTTTGAGTTACAACATCCTGACATTTATACGAGACATTACAACGCTATCAGTCTTTAGCAGGCCCAGGCTTTACAGCAGGTTCAGAAGCTTTAACGTGGATTCACTTCATCCTTCTTCACATCCAGAATTTTGGTTTGATCCTTGGAGTCTTGGAGAAGTTCAGGAGCTTGTTTGGTTTATTTATTTAACGTTTCTATATTATCTTGTCTACTTAGAGTTCCATCATGATGTGTTGAACAGACAAGAATGTTATTTTATAACTTATTTTATTTATTATAGTAATAATCCCAGACTGTAATTACCACACCATGCTGATGTTCACGTGCGCTCTCCTCGTGATTACATCATTTGTGATCAGATATGAAGTCAGCATCAGTCTCTACACCAACTCTAAACTTACCTCTGATCTTCAGTAACAGGTTTATGGTCTAACTACTGTATCTGTTATCATCCAAATTAGGATGGGTTCCCTGTTGAGTCTGATTCCTCCCAAGGTTTCTTCCTCACATCGCCCTCGGCTTGTTCATCAGGGACAATCTGATCATTATCATGAATACTGTACATATTTCCTTATATTTTTTCTAATTTAATTTTTTTTTATTCTGTTAAGTTGTTTTGTGACTTATAAGTGCTATGTAAATAAAATTTAACTTAATTGAATTGTTGTGCAGCATTAGTCTGTCTGATAGAACACCACACACACACACACACACACACACACACACACACACACACACACACAATCTATTTATTATATTTAGTTTTTTTTTTTTTTTAAGCTAAAAACACACAGTCCCTGTGAGGAATAATTGTCGATGTTGTAGGTCTGTGATGAGGAGAAAAATGACAGGAAGTAGTTTTCCCTGTGAAGTGATGATGATGATGATGATGATGTGGTTTTGCTGCAGGTTAAAATGTGGTTTAAAAAACATTCCGACATTACAGAGCCGCATTCTGCTCATGACCTGCAGTCACAGACCGAAAGGCTTTAATTAAAAACTGAAGGTGAATATAAACGGAAGAAGTGCGGTGTTTAAATGGTATTTATGAAGCTGGAAATCCTGTCATCAGGACGTGAAGCTCACAGCTTCCGGGCGATATTCCAGGAATCAGGATGTAAACCTGAGGTGCTGAGACACATCTCTGAAATCGTATTTAATGAGTCATGTCACGCAGGAATCTTTCTCTATAGTATTTCAGTTTCAATACTTCATCTCTTCATCATAAAATAATAAACATCTCTCCTTGTGCTCCATTCCGCTCCTGAGCTGCCAGTGATCCAGACCCCCTCTGTCCTCTGGTCCTATCTGACTCGTCCTGGTGTCCCTCTTCTGGTTGGAGATCTGGTCACATGGAGCCCCGTGTGGTCTGTCTGGGACGCGTGTGGTGACTGGGGACGGTTCCAGTCCTCGGCTGATGCAGCAGCTGTTCTCTGAGGACTCGTGACTGCAGTCGCTCGATAGTTCAGGACTGGAGTTTCCTACAGTCTACCTGAGCCTCCAATAACGACCTGGATTCCATATGAACTTAAACACGTCTCCTGTTCTACTGAACTTCCAGCCTCCTAACACACAGTATGAGGTCAGATCAATCCCTGCTCTCCGTTATCACCCAGATGAGGATGGGGTCCCTGCTGAGTCTGGTTCCTCTCAAGGTTTCTTCCTGTTACCATCTCAGGGAGTTTTTCCCTCAGCACCGTCGCCCTCGGCTCATTCATCAGGGACCATCTGATCATTTTAATTTATACACATTTTCTCACATTTCATAAAAACTTCTATAATTTCTTTTGATTGTGTAAAGCTGCTTTGCGACAATGATCATTCTTAAACGCGCTATAGAAATTAAATGTAATTACATTTAATGTCAGCTCTGGTCAGCTCTGTCATGTTGTAATGTTACCTACAATAATCTGTCCTAATGGTGACCCTGAAAATATTGGCACCCTTCATGAAAGATGACAAACACAACAAATTTATCACCAAAAAAAACATTTATGAGCATTTTTGGACATTTTTGCATTTTATTCTTCATGTTCTCATCAAAAAAAGGATGTCCTTTTTTGTTTTATTAAAGCTCCATCTATAGTCAAGTCTTAACCACTTAACCAGAGGCAACTAGACATTGAGGGACAGCATCCTGGCATTTATGCGAGAAGTTACAATACCATCTGTCTTTAACAGTTCCAGAACATGTCCTCCAGGTTTAACAGCAGCCTCAGGTTTAGGAGCTTTAACATGGATTCACTTTTCTTTACAGCCAGAACCTCGTGTTCATTCTGCCTGGAGCTCTAGTGAGGCTCGGACAAGTTCAGGAGCCGAGTTTTGTGGGTTGTGTCTCAGGAAGACATTCTTTAATGCCAATCTTCCAAATGCAATCTTATAAAATCAGTGTTGTTGTTTGGACTTAGTTGGAATTATACAGTATTTCATGACTCTATACAAAATATTTAATAGAAAGGGACAAAGTGATGTTTGCTCGTCAATTCAGCAGGCGAAACTAGTTAGTGTTGAGGAGGAGATGGATGGAGATAGATCCTGAGTGATCCTGGAGATAATGCTTATTAAGTGTGGTTCTTTACAGAGTTCTTTCATCTCTACCTTAATACAGAATAAACAACCCTGGATGTACTGCTGTGGTTTTACTCAGTCTCTTAAACTGCTCTTTAACCTTACAGTCTCAAGCAGTTCTTTCCTAGAAAGACTTGGAGTTCGCCAGGGGTGCTGAAATACACTGATACGCTGACTGGCCCAATAAAAATAAATAAATAAATAAATAAAAAGAGAGACTCACCACCTGGATTTAACTATGAAAGTTTCTTAATAGTCAAGAAGCTTCCATTGGATCATTACTGCAGTGATTAATAAGGTTCAGCTGCAACAGGTTGTGGAGAAGATGTTCCTCTGTTTCACTCACTCACTCACTTATACTCATCATCTACACCGCTTCATCCTGTATTCAGGGTCACGGGGGGGCCTGGAGCCTATCCCAGGAGACTTAGGGCACGAGGCGGGGCACACCATGGACAGGGTGCCAATCCATCACAGGGCATCCTCTGTTTCACGAGGGTCAAATTACTGTCCTGCACCAAGCAAAGAAAACAACTTGGAAGATGTTTATCTGAAATTGATTAAGAACTGTCCAGTGCATTATTAAAGCCTGGAAGGATAGTGGTGACTCGTCATCTTCTATAAAGAAATATGAAGAGGAAAACATCTTGTATGAGCCTGCTAGATGATCACTTAATGCTTAGTGAAATAAAAAAAATGAAAAAAACAACAACAACAACAACAGTAGAACTCAGGGCTTTGTTTAATAGTGAAAGTAAGAGAGTTTACAAACAGCTGTGTGTCCATAATAAAACCACGTGTTAGTGAGACTCATCAGAAAAAAACACTTCAGTTTGTTAGGGATCATAAAGTCTGGACTTTGGAGTGATGGAAAAAGGTCATGTGACCTGACGAGTCCAGACTGAGTCTGTTCCAGAGTGATGGGCGTGTCAGGGTGAGAAGGGAAGCACATGAAGCGATGCTCCCATCATGCATAGTGTCCACTGTACAAGCCTCTGGAGACAGTGTGATGATCTGGGGTCGCTTCAGTCGCTCAGGTCGAGACTCAGCAACGTCATGTGGAGATAAAATGAAGTCACATGACCACCTGAATGTCCTGAATCACCAGCACATCACATCTATGGAGGGTTTCTGCTTCCCTGATGGCATGCGGCATATTCCAGGACGATGATGCCAGGATTCATGGGGTTCAAATTGTGCAAGAAGGGTTCAGGGAGAACGAGACCATTTTCACACATGAAGTGGACACCACAGAGTGCAGAATCTTTGGGACGTGCAGGAGAAGGCTTTACACAGCAGTCCGTCTTTCACATCATCAGTACATAATCTTGGAGAGAAATCAAAGCGGAAATAAATGTTTTGATGTTGCATAAAATTATTGAAACGATGCCACGGCTGTAATCAAAGCTAGAGGTGGTGCAATGACATATTCGAGTGTGTGACCATGCATTTCAGATGTTAGATATGTTGAGCTCAGGTCGGGGGTGAATGCTAAGGTTAAGTACGATACGACTGACAAAAATGTGTTCAAATTTCAATAAAATATTTTTTCTTAGAGGTTCATTCCATCAGTCATATGAATGGAAACATCGGATAACTGCTCCATGTTTTTCTGAGGGAATGCTGAGTGAGATTATCTCACTGTTTTTTTTTTGTGTGTGTGTTTTTTTGGTCATTTTGAAGTCAGCTTTGTTTGGAATTGAACTCGACTCAGGCAGGTTTGTGGAAAATAAGAAAAGGCAGTAAATTATTCAGTGCCTGCTCCAGCTCCTCAACCATGAGTTTAGCTCTTACATCAGGCCCTCGTGAGTCATGAGTGTTTCACTGAACTGTGTCATTTTAAAGCTTTCCAACATCTTACATCACGTTACACACACACACACACACACACACACACACACACACACACACACACACACACACACACACACTCTTAAACACACGCATACATCAGCTCAGGACCGGTCCAGGCAAGGTTCTCATCCAGTTTGTGACCCATGTGCTTGTGGAACTGAATAATTACAGATAAAAAAAGAGCTCATTTATTCCACTAGGGGGCAAAATTGAGAAAAAAAACATCAGCATCTCTAATTTAGCAACTCACAAAACATGCCAAAGTGGGCGTGTGGTCAGAACCAGACCACAGTGGGAAATGGGAGAGGGTGGACTGGTCTGATGGATCATGTTTTCTTTTACATTATGTGAACAACTGTGTGTGTGTGTGTGTGTGTGTGTGTGTGTGTGTGTGTGTGTGTGTGTGTGTGTGTGTGTGTGCTGATTACATGGGAAAGAGATGGCACCAGGATGCACAATGGGAAGAAGGCAAGCGGGAGGAGGCAGTGTGATACTCTGGGTGAAGTTCTGCTGGGAAACGGTTTAGGCAAAAACAGAAAGATCTTGAGGAGAAGGTGCTGACGTGTAACTGGTCTCTAAATTGATTTCTGTCTCTTGACACAAAAAAAGTGGACACTCCATCTCTTCCCCAGGTAATCAGCACGTTACACCTTGAGAGTAACCAGACTCAACAGGGAACCCATCCTGATGATGATGTTATATAATCCCTGCTATCTGTTATCACCCAGATGAGGATGGGTTCCCTGTTGAGTCCGGTTCCTCTCAAGGTTTCCTCCTCTTGCCGACAACCTTGGCTTGCTCATCAGGGACGATCTCATTATTATCTAAACACATTTTTTCTTACTCATACACACTTCTATAAATTTTCTTTTCATTTTGTAAAGCTACTTTGAGACAATGTCCATTGTTAAAAGTGCTGTATAAATAAAATTGAATTTAAAAATTTACATTTAAATTTAATCCTCATCTGGGTGATAACGGAGAGCAGGGATTGATCTGCACTCATACTGTGTGTTAGGAGGCTGGAAGTCCAGTATAGCAGGAGACGTGTTTAAGTTCATATGGAGCCCAGTTGGTTACTGGAGACTCAGGTAGACTGTAGGAAACTCCAGTCCAAGAGTATCGAGCGACTGCAGTCACGAGTCCTCAGAGAACAGCCGTCTGTATCAGCCGAGGACAGGAGCGTCTCCATGGTGAAGTGGAACCGTCCCCAGTCACCACACGCATCCCAGACAGACCACACGGGGCTCCATGTGACGAGATCTCCAACCAGGAGAGGGACACCAGGACGAGTCAGACAGGTCCAGAGGACAGAGGGGGTCTGCTCCACTTAAACTGACAGGCCGGGCGAGGAGAGCATTAATCAGAGAAGCAGCCAAGAGGCTAATGGAACTCTGGAGGAGCTGCAGAGATCCACAGCTCAGTCATGCTCTTCACACATCTGGCCATTATAGAAGAAAAAAGCCATTGTTTAAAGAAAGCCATAAGAAGTCCCATTTGTGACAGGCCATGTGGAAGCAAACATGTGGAAGAAGGTTCTCGGGTCAGATGAGACTTTTTGGCCTAAATGCGAAACGCTATGTGTGATGGAAAACTAACCCTGTGCATGGTGCATGTTGAAAACATCTTAGAAGAAAACCTGTTAGAGACTGCAAAAGACTTGAGACTGGGGCGGAGCTTCATCTTCCAGCAGGACAACGACTCTAAACCTACAGCCAGAGCTACAGGGGAATATTCATGTACTGTAGTGCATATTCATGTGCTTCCAGACCTAAAACTGAGAATCTGTGGCAAGAAAATTGACGCTCTCCATCCGATCTGACTGAGCTTAAGCTATTTTGCAAAGAAGAACTGGCACAAATTTCACTCTCTAGACATGCAAAGCTGGTAAAGACACACCCAAAAACCCTGAAGCCATAATTGCAGTGAAATGTGGATCTATAAAGTATACTACACTTTTCAGATTTTTATTTGTAGAGGAAAAAATTCAACCATTTACATAATACATTCACTTTTGTGGTTGTAACATGACAAAATGTGGAAAAGTTCAAGGGGTGTAAATACTTTGACACTTTGAGGTAATAATAATAATAATAATAATAATAATAATAATAATAATAATAATAATAAATATTATGCATGTAATTTCTATAGAAACTTCATAACATTAGTCTATAAAATACTTTGTTGATATACTAGAAATAATTTATGATTAAGAAAGCTGCAGAAAATTGAAAATAGAAATAAAAAATAAATTGGGAAAAATTAAATCTCTGAAAGAATTATGGTTGAAAAGCAGCTATTATTATTGTTGTTGTTGTTGTTGTTGATGATGATGATGATGATGATGATGATGATGTTGACTTTTTTAACATACTATTATTAACATGTATTACTTTGAACATGTTTAAACATTTCCATTGTGCTTTTACACAGCAGCAGTTGGAGGCAGTTAGAGCTACAGATAATAAAACAACTGCTGGTTTAGTTAATCATTTCTTAACTAGTATTTATTACCACATCCAGAAAGATAAGAACGTTTTGAAACTCATATAATTGTAAATTTATAATTAATACCCTATCTGACCTTGTGATAATGAAAGTATAATTTGTGAAAAAACACAGTAAAAACACGGATTAGTTTAATAATGAACATGTAGTTACTTAATTATTGTGTATTTTTATATAGGATACATTTAAAGATTTAGGCAGCAGTTTAGGATTTGGCACATCATGTACAATCATTCATATTTCTAAATAACCGAGACATTCATAAAAACATAAATAAAAAACAAGATATTTGTCTTTAGTGAAGGAAAAGCGAAACTAAAATCATCCGAGTAAAATTATAATAAAAAAATAGCACTTTGTCTCTTTAAGTAAGGAAACCGGAAGTGTCTCAAATATCCATCACTTTCTGTAGTTCATCCACTATATAGGGCACACGCGCTGGCTGGGTTTATACATGTATTTGAAGGCACTATGCGCCATTTTGAGACGAAGCCTCGGTTTGAATGACTGCCTACATTTCCCAGGATGCACCGCAGCCTCGTTTTGTGGTCGGCAAGCAGCGCGATGGCGGGTATTTCCGTGCGACTCCTGTGGTAAAGGAGAGTGTGAGCGAGAGAGAGTGTGTATGTCATTCATTTTTTTTCTAATTAAACCCGTGGATTTAAGTGTGTGTAGTTGCTGAGGTAAATGTGCTCTTATAATCGTCAGGTAATTAGTTATCACTGTGAATAACGTTCTAAAGCGCGCGCACGAGAGAGTGTCCGTTAAAAGTCACGCTGAGGGCTGCACGAGCGATGAGTGCGCGCACATGGGGGTCACTCTCATACTTTAGGGAATTTTCCCTTTTATTTGTGTTTTTTAAATTAATTAATACATTTAATTGAAATAAAACCTATATGTAGATTTATGTATTTTACGTTTATCTCTTCTCTTCTGAGTGTTGTACATCAGTGACCTGAATTATTCTTCTCCTCAGACTGAAGTGAATGAAACTGACACCTGATGGCAGAACTCGGCTTCCGGTCTGCATTTCTGCTGCTGCTCCTCACTTCCGGTTGGTCTTCTGGTCATGCTGCTAAACTCAATGTCCCCAAAGTCCTGCTCCCTCTGGCCAGGAGCACCAAGATCAACTTCACCCTGGAGACCACTGAAGGATGCTACAGATGGTAAAGATGGAGGAAATGACGTCATGAACAGTAGAGTGACATCATTAATAACTGGTCCAGGTTTATGTTAGTAGTGTTATTATGTTAGTATTCGTGAGCTGAGGTGTCTGACTGTGTAAGCATGTGGGCCGCACCTCACTTCACGAACGAAACTAACGAAATGTTTCTACATCTGTACAGTCTTTAAAGCCTCTGTGCGTGTTTTTGTTTGTCTGTGCGTGCGTGCACAGGTCATCAAACAGACCCGAGGTGGCAAGAGTCGAAGCCCTAGACATGGACGAGCGTCAGTGTTCTCACAGAGCCATGCTTCAAGCTAGCTCCACTCAGCACTCGCGCCTCACCAGTATTATTCAAGCTGAGGACGTCGGTAAGAAAGCACAACTCTCTACTGATGTATAGACTGTTTATTTATTCATTTTTCTCACTCATAACCGTCCCGTCGTGTTTCAGTAACGGGCCAGGTGTTACGCTGTGACGCCATCGTGGACGTCATCAGCGAGATCCAGATCGTCTCCACCACACGAGAGCTCCACCTGGAGGACTCGCCCCTCGCACTGACTATACATGCGCTGGATTCAGAAGGTGGGGGCACAAACTTTCACACACACATGAATTAAGTTTAAATACGCAGAAATGAGTCTGAGTCTTTTTTGTTTGTTTGTTTATGCAGGTAATCAGTATTTAATCTTTTTTTGTGCACACGTAGAAACACCTGGGTTACAGGTGTTTCAGAAACAGGAAGTAAAAGAAAAATCATAAAAAAATCCAGAAACATGTTGAGACAGGAAGTTTCTGTAAACACACACATTCCAACAACTCCATATAAGATCTAAACCATAGTTCATGTTACTCACATGTTTATAACACACATTTTTATTTCTAACTTTTTCTTATGCTTTTCTTTTCTCTCTTTCTTTCTCCTTATTAAATTAAATCTCTCTTTGCTTCCTGAGTAAGAGTCTGTGCGTTTGGGTGGCGGTCTGCTTGGTTGGGCGTGTGGTGGCGTGAAGTGCCTGGGGCTTTGGTGGGTGCGTGCCTGGCATTGGGATGGGGTGCAGAACTGGTACGGTCTCCGTGGCCTGTGGTGCGGCGTGAGTGCTCAGGTGTTGGTATTTATCCCTATGATTAGATATATTGTGTTGCTGTCACGTGATTGGCTGACTGAATGGCTGCTTAGATGTGAAGGAACGCCCCACTCTTTCTCTCTGGGCACGATTGATTTGTCCTGTGCCCAGGAACGATTGCTTCCCCCTCCACACTCCCCCACTAGCCAGCGTTCACATTATTATTATTGTTGTTGTTTTTGTTGTTATTCTCCTTATGGGTACAATTGTGTATTTTCACTCTCCGATACAGCAGATGTCTGTTTGTGGAGGGTAGAACGTATGATATGAAAGATACAGCATGGTCAGGCAGGCAGGCTGTCTTTCAGGGTCCTCGGGAGATAACGTGGAAGAGTCCGCTGTGAGGGGCGTGGCTCCTGGGTATTGTGTGGTGTAACACTGATACACAGTGATGCTCTGAGGTAGTCTGCTCTAACGGCCTGTATGGGTCCATACTTTCGACAGAGGTCCAGATTAATGGAAGAGGGCACACTGGTGCTTTTCGTTTGGCCAAAATAAGGGGCCACCAGGTTCCATTCAAGACGTTTCTCACACCATCTGTGAACATTGCTGTTAATGCCCGGGAAATAAAAAGTGCCAGGAGACAGTTTAGTATTTTATTCTGGCTCAGACACACAGCCATGGGATTATGATGAGCCATTTGGAATGAGATTTCCTTACGGCTCTTTGGCACTAACAGTGGGGTCGTATGTTCCTTCAGTTTGAATCTCCTGCGTAACCTGATATAAACTCTCCTTAATAATTTAACAATCTGGGTGGCAATAGTGCACCATTCAGCTGAACTCACTGTTCATCAGTTACTCTCACCTGGTCGAAGATGTGCCTCAGGTTCTCGTTGTGTGACTGCTCCGAGAGGAAATCCCAGAAAATAATCTCTTTCAAAGGTGCAGGGGTGGAGCTATTTCCTTAAAACCTGGTCATCATGAGGCGAAGAGTAATTGCTGCCTTTTCTGCTGTACCTGCCCAGGCTTTGACTCTATCCTGGTGGACAAGGAAGGTTTCACCTGTGTAGAGAGAAAGAGATGGCCTTTTTAACCAGGAAATAGGGACAGAGTGGGTCAGAACCATTCATCTGGCAGAATATCATGTGGCGGCGATCAGACGGCTCTATTTTTCCCCCTGAATCTTTTCTTCCCTGTCTCTCCTACTTCTCACTAGCTTCAAAACCCGGGTTTCTCCCTTGTTTCTCTCTGATCCGATCGCTATCCTGCTCTCTGCCATCAGACGTAGTCGACAGGAGTCCTTCAGCTGTCGTGTGTAAGTAAAGCAGTGATCCTCCGGTGTCTGACTGATGTGCTACAGGACCTGCCCCTTAACACTTCCATAGTACAGTTTATAGTCCGTGTCGACAAGCTGGGCTTTCCGCCATATTTTGAGGGGAGGAGTCTTAGTGTCCACTCATCGTCGTCTCGTTTCCACCGAGCATTTAAAGAGCTCTAGGAAGGTCTCCGGATCGTCATGGTGTTGGGTTTGGGGAGAGCATGGTGAGGTTCTTGACAGGTTTTAAAATCAAATTCCTCCTGTTTAGAATCCACCTCAAGCTCTAAAGCGTATTTTTTCTCCTCAGGTCCAATCGTTCTGTGCTCTGTAGGCAAAACAGCGTGTGTCAGAACAGATGAAAGCTGAGTGTGAACAGATTCAGTGTGTGAGAGTGTGTGTCTCAGACCCCAGTGTCCGTAATGAACACGACTCTACCAGTGAGACTACAGTAGTGCTTCAGTGATTTATCACCATGTTCATATTACACACTTACACACGTGTGTAACAGCACCTGCTCACAGAAACACGTCTTTAAAAGTGTGACCTGAAGCAAGTGTTTTTCAAGCTTTGGGGAGTGTGTATATGTACGTGGAATGTGTGTGAGCTTCTGTGTGGCAGTGATGTGAATTTACTAGACTGCTGGTTATACACGGCGTGTGTGTGTTTGAGAGAGAGAGAGGAAGGAATGACAATGTAATAGGCTTAAAATAACACTTAAACACCTACAAGCGTTACTTCACATAATCACATGCACACCTAAACCTGTTTAGCCAGTCAGGTGTGTGTGTGTGTGTGTGTGTGTGTGTGTGTGTGTGTGTGTGTGTGTGTGTGTGTGTGTGTGTGTTTGCGGGTGGAGGTTCAGGTGCACCTATTAAAGATCTAAGTGTGTTCAGAAAAATTAATTCAAGAAGCAAAGTTTGACGTTAAGTGAGTTAAGTGATTTGATAATAAGAATGTTAAAATTATTCCCGGCATCTTTCTGAGGTCTGAGACAAAGTGCTCTTTTTTTAAATAACTGCAGTTTATGACATAAACCTTTTTGTTGTGATTAATATCATAAAATAAAATATAATTTATTTATTTTGGAGAAATAAAAATAATCATTATGAAATTGCACTTTCCAGAAACTTTTTATTAATTATTTGAAAACTTATTTTAAATAGGTACAAACTGACTAGGATTAGCTGATGGACTTTATTTTGTATGACATGAACATGTAATGTTTAAAATAATAATTTTAACAAGTTTTTAAAAAGTTTAACTTTCCTCAGCGAGAAAAAAAATTTAATGAATGATTATTTTAATAATTTTAACCTCCAAATTTACTCAGCTGCCAATTGTATAATTTTTGTGTTTAATCTTTATAATAAAAAAATATATAATATAATTACAATTAATATAATATAATTAATATAATAATTACTTTTTAATGTCATTATATTACATGAAAAAGATGATGATTATTATTATAAGATAACCAAACATCTTGAAGCAGCTGTTGATTGTAATTATAAGCCCTAAGAAAGTTCTTATAGAAAATTATATAAATAATTTAGTACATTCTTAATTATTTATTATTTTTATTTGTTTTTCAAAGGGTATATTTTTCAGTAAATATATTAAAAATCTTTTTCAAATCTTGGCTTAACCTTTAAAATTGCAAATAAAAAAGTGCCCACATATAAAAAGTACACATATATACAGTATATACTGTATTACTAAGACTACTAAGTATTTATTCATTTGTCTCTTAAATGATGGCTTATGAGCAGAGCTTTAAGCAGCTTCGCAGTGCATCAGTGTGGGGTAATGTGTAGTTTGGTGTAGTGTGTGTGTGTGCGCGTGTGTGTGTATGTATGTGTGTGTGTGTGAGAGAGAGATGATCTAGTGTTGTTCAGGCGTGTAGTTTAAGTTTCCACTCAGATCTGTTTGTTCTGAGGGTGTAAATGAACCTGATGGTGTTTGTGCAGGAAACACGTTCAGTACGCTGGCAGGTCTGGTGTTCGACTGGAACCTCGTGAAGGGCACGGAAACGGTTGTGTTCCCCGATTCGCACAGCTCCTTACGGTAAAAACACACACACTCACACACACATGCCCTTACACACTAATTAATTCTAATCTTCATCTACATGCTCCAGATGTTGCATTTAGTCTCTCATGATGATGAACGATTGATCCCCCCTTCAGGGTCCTGAAGTTCTCTGAGTCGACCTACACTCCGCCGACGTACATCTCAGAGATGGAGAGAGTGGGGAAGCAGGGAGATATCATCCTGGTGTCTGGGATTAAAACTGGCCACGCAAACCTCAAAGCTAAACTCCAGGAGCCTCTGTACACGGTACGGAAAGGGGGGGTTTCTTTTTTCAAAATGTCTGCTCATGTTCAGTCCAGCTGAAATGAGGTCATGTCTACATTTAGAGAAGATACACGGCTTGTTAATGTTGAATTGGAGATGCCTTTATTTTGGGAGGGGGGTTAGGTTCTTAATAAGTGAATAATAATTACCAGAAGTGCTACTCTGTGTTTTCATGTCATATATAAATTAATGAGTGATTTAAAAAAACAGGGACAGATTAATATTATAATCTTCCTGGATGTCAGCTCTTTATTTAATTCTGTTTTAATCGTTGTTGGTCAGTGTACGTTTGTTCTGGAAATACGGTAAATTAACCGATTTGATATGGAGTTGTATACAGTACAGCTCCTCTTTTTCTCTTGGACTTTCTTCCTCTCTGTCCTTCTCCTTTGGTTCCTCTGATGTTCACTTGTGTTCTACAGCATGTTGGAGCTGCTGAGGTGCGGCTGCTGATCCTGGACAATGTCATGCTGAATCCCGCCTACGACGTCTACCTGCTTGCTGGATCCTCCATCAAGTACAGGGTTCAGAAAATCCGCCAAGGGAAGATCACAGGTCTGTGTCAGAGCAGTGTGTTTAAAGGCCATGTCATGCTGATGTTCCATGATGAAGTCTGATGTTGTTTGCTTCGTCTTGCAGAGCTCTCCATGCCGTGTGATCAGTACGAGCTCCAGCTGAAGAACAGCATTGTGGCTCCTGGAGGAGATTTGCACTCTACAGTGGCTGAGCTCGAGCCCAGCACCTCCAAGGTCTATGCCCTTCAGTACGGACACACCAAGATCGTCCTGGATTACAAGAGTATCCTTCACAGCGTACATGTTTTTGGCCCAATGTTAGGGGAGTTCAAATGTGTTTAAAACCTTTTAAACATTGCTATTTTATACATTTGTCTTTGCAGTATTATAGGTGTATGTTTAACATTAACATTTTTTTTTTATAGTTTGACTAAAGCTGTGGTGTGATGTCACTTTATTTAAATCACTGTGGCGTTTGTCAGGTTGTTTAGATGTTAATGCGACGCAGTGATCGACCTTAACTCAGTGTGGAGCTCTGGATATGAAGGGCGCGTCCCGGCTTCCTAACGGCACGCTGTACGTGGTGGAACCCGGATACCTCTGTTAGTAAAACTATTATTATATTATAATTATTCTTACTGTCTTAATTTGTATATTAATTTGAACATACTTTACAGTAATAAATGTAAAAAATTATGTTTAAGTTTAATAGTTTATAAAATAAATTTTGTGCCAAAAACTGAATTAGACATTCAAATTCTTATACCTTTATTTGAAATCTTGTTTCTAATCCGTACTTTTAAAAGTTTGTGTGCTTATTAATAAAAAATTAAAAAAAAAATTTAAAGGAATTTAGATAAATATACTGCATAAAATAAATTTTTTGTAGTCATCCCATGTCAAAAAAAGTTTGATATATTTTTTTTTATTCTGTATATTTCAAAATCAAGTATAGATCTTAAGTTTTTAGATGATTCCAAATTTCATCTTTCATCCTGTAAATCCCACCATGTGTCAAACCATTATTATTTCTGTAGATTAAAAAAATGCCACATGATATTTATTAAAATGAAACATCATGTTTCTATATTACTGTAAGATAATATTGATTTTTTTGGATTTTAGTCTGATCAGAACAGAACATTCAAAATTAAATTTTTTGGAACAATCTGACTGTTTGTTTTAATATATCATTTTTGGTTTGTTCACATTTTTTCCTCTTTTTATTTTCTTCCTCTTGTTATTACAATTCTTTAATATTTACATTTTGGTGCCTTGGTTTTGATTTTGTTGTACTTGATAAATTCGTTTGTGCCGTGTCTGTTTTTGTTTGCTGTATTAGTGTTTAAGATAAAGCCTGGAGAACATTGGGTTCTGGAGACTGGAAGAACCTACGAGATATCCATCGAAGTGTTTGACAAATCCAGCAACAAGATTTATCTCTCTGATGTAAGTGAAATTTGTTTTTATATATATTGGCACCCTTGCATGTGTTGGTTTTAGAGGATGTTAAGATGGTACACAAAAATTTTAATGAAAATTCCTTTTTTTTTTCTTCCAATCCAAAATGTCTTTCATGTCAATAACATGCCCGTTTTTAGACACAGGAATTATTATTTTTTTAATGTCTTTTTTTTTTTTTTACACGTGTTCTTCTAACAGAACATCCGGATAGAACCCACCTTCCCTGAAGAGTTCTTTCAGGTTCTGGAGTCGTCTCTAAATGGATCGTACCACCGTGTGAGAGCGCTGAAGAACGGACAGACGGTCATCAAGGGGTTGCTGAGGGCAGTGGTTGATCGGGTATGTGTGTATGTGTGTGTATGTGCGTGTGATAATGAATTATCTCGCTCAGTCTGCGTATGTGATGATCCACTTTTTTCCCCCTCTTCTTCTCAGAGAGGAACCGAACATTTACTTCCTATTCCAGTCAGGAACGAACAGGAAGTCGAAATCTACGACCCCATCATCCTCAATCCCTCCATCCTCACGTTTCCATGGCAACCGAAAGAAGGAGCATATCAGTACACTATCAAGGTACGTTCTGAAATTTAATTGAGTTTTCATTGAACTTTATTCTTTGTGAAACGGATTAGAGTTCAGATTGATTTATTTATGTAGTTAATTAATTGAAAAATTATTGTAATTCTAGTACTTCAGAAAATGCTAATATGAACTAAATAAACCTAAAATATATACGTACATCCACAGAGTCAGTCAAAAAAAGTAGTATGATTAATAATATTGTCATATATATCAATACATAACGTATAGCAATAAATTTAGTATTTAAATATTTATACAAGGTTTTCTTTTCCTGAAATGTGTATAAATTTTTTTTCTGACTTATATTTGTGTTTGTGTTATACTTAGTGTAACATTAGTGTACTTTACATGTTAAACTTGTAATGAATAGTAGTTTTAAAATGTTGTTTCAGAGTGTTTAAGTAATAATGATGTGAAGTCTTTAATGTTGTCTAAGTGAATGAAGAGTGATTTTACACTCTGTGTCGCTGTAGTTAATCAGCGCGTGTGTGTGTGTTCCAGGCGAGCGGAGGAAGCGGTAACTTCAGCTGGTTTTCCTCGAACGCGGCCGTCGCTACGGTGACGGTGAAGGGTGTGATGACGACGGTGCGTGACATCGGAGTGAGTACGATCTACGCGTACGACCTGAGGAATCCCATGCATTACGGAGACATGAAGGTGAGAGCCAGAGCCACACAATTAAACAACTAACCACACCTTAATTGATTAATTGAATCTGATTAAATTTGCATATTCAGTGATACCAGGTGTGTATGCGTTGGATGATGTTAGAATAAAAATTTATTTATTTATTTATTTCACAATGTGTAAAGATAGACTTTTGGGAGAACAATATTTATAAGACAATACAAAGTATGTTTATAAAAATATTCTGTAGAATATATTTAGATTTCCTTCATTAAATGTATAATTAAAAAATATTTAAATTTACATATGTTTATACAATTTTAATGATTGCACTTTTAGTTGTGTACACAAATTACTATATATTTTTATATTGTTAAATTGTTATTTTTTTCTCATTGTTGTTGTTGTTATTATTATTATTATTATTTTTCAGTAATATTTTTTTGTATTTTGTGAGAGATTTTTTTTCCTTTGACATTATAAAACACACTGAGCTGCAAATATAGAAGTGCTATATAACTGAAAGTTATTATTAATAGTCAAAGTAGTTACATTAGTAATAGTAGTATTGCAATAAGAGAGTGTGTATGTGTGTGTGTGTTTCTTTATCCTTTTTAATAATGGTCTCAGACATCCTGTTTTTATTACGGATGTGTGCTTCAGGTTATTTCACAATTATAATTTCTCGTATCACACTGGGTGGAGTCGGACCTGCTGATATTGCAACAGTTTATATTGTAGTTTTTTATGCATTATGATTGTTGAGTTTTGACCCTCAAATGAACTTGAAGGGCGTGAGTTTTGGGGTAACATATGCCAGGCTTAAAGAGGTGATGAAGTGCTGGAGTTCTTATATGTTGGGGATTCCAAGGGAACCCCTCACACCTCACACAGAGCAGCTGCTCAGCTTTATAATGAGTTTAAAAGCCGTTCGTATAGTAAAGCTCTCTGTGAGAATAAATCCGTTGATTTTGTCATTGAGTAACGTTTTGTGTGTGTGTGTGCATGTGTGTGTGTGTGTGTGTGTAGGTGTATGTGATCGAGCCCGTGAGGATGGAGTTTGCGCCGTGCGTGGTGGAGGCTCGGCTGAATCTCGCTCTGGAGCTTCCGCTGCGTATCTTTGGGCAGCTGAGCTCCGAGGACGGAGAGAGGGTCACGCTGAGCGACTGCTCACACTTTGATTTGCAGGTCCAGATGGAAAATCAGGGCGTGTTTCAGGTACAACAGGGTGAGTTACGTACCGATCTGACCACGTGGAAAAACAGGAGAGAATCCATTCTGTTATAAATTATACTTATAAACTGCAAACTCTCTAGAAACCAAGAGTTGCACAAACTTTTGCACAAACGGTATGATAGTCAGAAGATTGGTATATGTGTGTGTGTGTATGTGTTCAGGGCGTTTGCCCCCAGGTCAGCAGCACTGCAGTGGTGTGCGTGTCCAGGCCGTGTCTCCTGGTTACACCAATCTGCTGGTCAGTTACACACACGGGAACGTTCACCTAAACACCAAGATCACCATCGCAGCGTACCCACCTCTCAGAGTGAGTCCTCCTAATGCATGCTTATTACACACACACACATACACACACACACACACACACACACACATTATCTTCAAGACACACCAGGTAGTGTGTACAGTAGCATTAGGTTCTGCCCTATGTAGTGAAGAGAGTAAGCTGCTTGGGATTCTGTCTGGCTGTCCATCCATCCATCCATTAATCACATTGGAAGGGAAGTAGCTCCAATCTGAGAGTTTAATCAGGATAGTGTTTGCTGAACCAAGCAATGATCTAAGCTCCGCCCACAACTCTGTGTCCATACAGTCCTCATTATGTCGTCTCTCCCTCCCTTCCTCTCCCCCCCCTCCTCCTCTCTCCTCCCCCAGGCTGTGGATCCAGTCTCTGTCGCTCTCGTTACTCTCGGCTCATCTAAAGACATGCTGTTCGAGGGCGGGCCGAAGCCGTGGATCCTCGAACCTTCCAAGTTCTTCAGGAACCTGACAGCAGAGGATCCGAGTAGCGTCACGCTAACGCTAACAGGCCCGGCGTCGCGCAACTACTTCACCCACAACGTTAGAGCCACGTGCCGTGCCCTCGGGGAACAGGTAATGAATCGTTTGGTTTTGTAATCTTGTTAGCTTTGTTAGATCCTCTATGGTGTGTGTATGTATTGATGTATTTTCCGCTCGCCCTCAGGTGTTGGCGGTGACGGTGGGGAATCGTCCGACGCTTACTAACCCCTTCCCGGCGGTGGAGCCGGTGGTGGTGAAGTTTGTGTGCGCTCCTCCATCACGACTGGCGCTCGTCCCCATCTACACCAACGCTCAGCTCGACCTGTCCTGCCCCCTGCTGCAGCACAACAAACAAATGGTACGCTGCTGCTTCCCTCTCTCTTTCTCTTCAGTGTATCCCTCCATCGCTGAGTGAGTGAGTGAGATTTTTCTGCTCTTTCTTCTCTGTACTGGTTTCCTTCAGGTCCCTGTGTCTAATTACCGGAACCCGGAGCTGGACATGGCGGCATTTGACCAGCAGGGCAGGAAGTTTGATAACTTCAGCTCTCTGAGTTTGACGTGGGAAACGTCCAGGGCGGCGCTCGCCAGCCTCGAGTCCAGCCAGCCCATGGAGCTGTACACCACCGAAGAGACCAACAGCAAGCAGAAGAAACTCCACGGTACCCTGCACTCTCCTGCACTCTGCACTGCACAGTGATATAAACACACCTCCACCAGGGAGTCCACTCCGGTTTATTTCTTTATTCTTTTGCATTTTAACCCATTAAATTTTTTTAAATCTTTTTTTTCTTCTCTCCATTTTTCTTTTTTTTTCTTTCTTTCACAGTTTTCTTCCTTTTCCTTGGGCAAATTTCTTTCCTTCCTCTTTTGTCTCACCATTTTTTTTTATTCACATGCTTTATTTTCTTCTTATTCTTAGTTTATTTTCTTCATACTTGCTTTCGTTGTTTCTTGCCTTTTGTCTTTCTTTCTTTTTCAGTTTTTTTCTTTGGTATGAAACAATGAGCTTAATTAACTTTCTGTTTATGAATTAAACTGGATTTTAGAGTGTGTGTGTCTGTGTGTGTGTTTGTGTGTTAAAAACGTGTGAACGTAAAAATGTTCAATAAAACGTATTGATTGAAGACAAAGACTAACGAAGATTTACAAAGACTTCATAATTGTCATCAATTAAAAATCTTTAGTCAACAAGTCTTTATAACTTTATAAGTCTTTTAGAATATTTTTGTAAGTCTACATACGCCTTTTTGATTGAACGCAATTTTTGATTGAAGACTTGTTCAGTGAAAATGATGACCTCCCAACACTTAGTGATTGAAGAAAACATTCAAATACTTTATAAATGTTAAAAAGTATTTTCTGTCAATGAAAAAGTCTTTGCAAATCTTCCACACGGTGTGTGTGTGTGTTAGACCGGTGTGTTAGAGCGATTTGTATGTGTTAGAGCAGTGTATGTTAGACCAATGTATGTTAGATCAGTGTGCGTGTGTGTGCGTGTGTGTGCGTGTGTGTGCGTGTGTGTGCGTGTGTGCGTGTGTGTGCGTGTGTGCGTGTGTGCGTGTGTGTGTGTGTGTGTGTGTTATGTGCAGGTCGTCGGACGGTGGTGGTCCATCACGAGTCGGGCGTGGCAGCCATCACCGTGAGTGCAGTGGGCTACCAGACATCTCACCTGGAGAAAGCCGCTGTTTTGCCTGGTGTAAGTGTGTGTGCATGAGTTTCTCAGTCACCAGCATTTCAGTGCAGAGACACACACACACACACACACACACACACACACACACACACACACACACAGCAGCTTCCACTTTTACACTCCACATCAGCTTGGTTTCGTTTCCTTTAAAGCTGAGGAGGAAGCTGTGTGTGTGTGTGTGTGTGTGTGTGTGTGTGTGTGTGTGTGTGTGTGTGTGTGTGTGTGTGCACGGGGCTTTGTCACCACAGACACGCGATCAGGCCTCTTTAGCTCGCTGGTTGCTATTGACAGAAGTCAACAACAAGTAAACAACAAATTTAGGTCGTTGGAGAGAAAGTGATGATGGAGTCACACAGAGGGTTACAATTAACTTTACTGTGTTAATGTCACTCTATAATACCTTAATAACTTATTAATGAACCCTTAGTGCCGCATGCATGTTTAACGTAGTTAAAAATTGTTGTATTTGTTGTAGCTTGTAGTTGTAGACTATGGCGTGGACATGGAATAGGTTAAATTATTCTCTCTCTCTCTCTTAGTTTGAGCCTCTGACGGTGGTCTCTTCTACACTGGAGCTCCTGTTGGTTGAGGATGTGACTGTGACCCCACAGTCTGTCTTTATGTATAATCACCCTGATGTGCGGGTAAGAGTCACAATCTTCTTCTGCCTGTCCCCATACACCCTCTCAGTGTCCCCATACACCCCATACAGCCTCTCAGTGTCCCCATACAGCCTCTCAGTGTCCCCATACAGCCTCTCAGTGTCCCCATACAGTGTCCCCATACAGCCTCTCAGTGTCCCCATACAGCCTCTCAGTGTCCCCATACAGCCTCTCAGTGTCCCCATACAGCCTCTCAGTATGATGTTATGATACCTCTGTTCTGATTTGATTCAAATGTAATTCTATAAGTATCATGATTTTATAAATATACCAATGTGTAATTAAATGTAGCATGTTCTCTTATACCATTAGTTTTCTCAATTAAAATCCAAGGGCAGCATTTAAACAATACAAACTAACTTTATATATAAGAGTTTAATTTTTAACTTTAAATGAAAGTAAAACAAAAAGCTACATTCTTACTGAGCAGCGTGTACCTCTGTCATCTGCCACAAGAAATTATTATGTAGAAACAGCAATGTTTTACCTCCTCAAATGCCTCCTATGACTCAAAACTCAACAGTACGTGTGGGTGGGTTGAGCAGCTGTGGGCACGTGGGTGCGGTCTGGTAACAGTGCACGATTTTTGATAATGTAACGGCATAAAACTGTCTTTCTGTTGCGCCACCTGGGAGCTTTTGCACACGGTACAGAATCCTCTCACTGCTCCTGTACATTCTTTGCCCCTGTGCACCCTCAGTGACCCCTGCGTGCCCTCTGTATGTCCCCCTAGTGTCCCTGTATTCCTTTTGTGATCTGTGTAATCCATTGCTTTCTTCTGGGTATATTCACATATTTCAGAATAGTTTTTTTTAATTATTATTATTATTATCCTGCGTTTGTTAATGTTTGTTAAATAGTCCGTGTAATACTTTCCCACTGACTTTCTTTTTCCTCTACTCTTTTTTCCATTTAGTTCATATTAGTTCAGTAACGCTTTTAAAACAGACACACAAGCAATCTCCATGTGAAGCTGTTAAGGTTGTTTATCTAATAAATCAGTAAATTAATAAATAATATTTGTTGTTGTTTCAGGCTGAGCTTACTCTGCGAGAAGGCTCGGGTTATTTCTTTGTCAATACGAGTGTTCATGGAATCGCTAACGTGGAGTTCCAGGAGTCTCGTGGAACTGCTGTGGTGGGTTTACCGTCTACAGGACGTCATGATCCTCAAGCTGCTCTCTCTCTAAGCGAATGTTTTGCACAGTTGTTATCTACTGTATCATCTACTGTACATTTAAAACACATCTACATTTAAAAGACATCTACATTTTATTTCTGCGGGCCTTGCACATGAGTAGCATATAGATCTGTAATGATCGGTCTGCTCCTTTCACACCTCCCTAACATCTTCCAGGTGATTCCAGTACATGCCGGTGTCCTCCAGGTGATGGTTTACGACCTCTGTTTGACCTTTCCGGCTCCTGCCACAGCCACAGTGCACGTGTCGGACATTTTGGAGGTTTACGTTCATGTTGTGGATAAGGTGAGGAGGAGATCTGATGCTGAACTTCACCACATGTATGATCTTTTGACCTCTCACTTTTGACCTCTCTGAAACAAACTTAAATGGCACTCCAGGTGCTGCGCTTTTTACCTAAAATCCCCCAGATTCCCAGCTTGGAGATGATGAGCAGTGCATGTACAGTGTGTTTTGCTCAGCTGTCAGATGCTACTGACTTACAGTAATGAAGAGAAATTGAATAAATGA
>JAAGKR010007780.1:0-34683 GCA_011419295.1 Clarias macrocephalus | reverse complement strand
AATATATTTATTTTTATTATACTTCAGTGGCATTTGAATAAAGAAGAAACGTTATGATTACAGTTATAGAGTAAGAACACGAGATATGAGATAAAGGAAAGCAAATATATCCAGTATTACCTTTTAATGTATAGTGTACGTCTAGTAACAGATGAAGACAAGATGACGAAGGAAAAGAAATGAAAGAAGGAATGGTTGAGAAGAAAGGTGATTGATGAGGAATGAATAAAAAAAATGCCTGACACGTTGAAATATTAAGGATCGTGAAAAACTGAGATATGGCGTTAAGGGATTACTATACCTAGCGTAGGGGTAGTTGGGAGTGTCGTTATGAGAACAGCTGATGTTATGTTGACCAGGAAGAATTCCGTCAATTCAGGAATGTCGTCCTGTTTTAAAACATAGATTGATAGGTAACATTTTAAAACTCATGACCGATTCATGAACAAATTGCACGTCTTGTTAACTAAAAGACATTTCCTGTGACACAACTGCAGTATCTTTACAGCAGCTAATTACAGTAGCTACGAGGGCTGTACTGAAAGTTATGCACTTTTATATATATTGTTATAACTTTATATTAACTGACATAGGTTATTCAAAATGCACATGTTGGTAAAGTACAATTCAACATAGTCTCGGCGGTCTCTCATTGCGCTATGTAACAATCGAATAAAAGCGCTGTGCACAAATGGATGAAGTTTACAGAAGAGAAACAGCATTGAAGACCAAGAGGATTCAAAACTTTTTTTTTGAGGTAGTTTAGAGGTCTAGATCGTTTTGCATTGTGACAATGCACAATGTTAAATGTCTTATAAAAAAAAAAGTTGACTTGCAATGAATTGTGGCTTAGTGCTTAGCACTGTTGCCTTGCACCTCCAGGGTCTGGGTTCGATTCCCGTCTCTGTGTGCATGGAGTTTGCATGTTCTCCCAGTGCTCGCTGGGTTTTTTCCGGGTACTCTCGTCCCCTCCCACAGTCCTAATGACATGCGGATTAGGCTATTTGGTGTTCCCAAATTATCCGTAGTGTGTGTGCCCTGCGATGGATTTGCACCGTGTCCAGTGTGTACCTCGCCTCATGCCCTAAGTTTCTTGTAATGGGCTCCAGGCCCCGGATTAAGTGGTATAGACGATAAGTGAGTGAGATGAATTGATTTGACCGTGCCTGATAGATTCTCCAAATTACGTAAAAAGGATTATAATAAGGGCTTTTATTAGCCCCCCCAAAAAAGTTGCTGCTTTTTCTAAGCAGCAAAAAGTCCAGTTCCCCGCACTGGAGGAAAGACTGTTTATACAGTATGATGATGCTATAACATGTGATAAACGGAACTAACATACCTCATAGATGCTTCCCAATGTAATTATAAATGGAAAAACTAAACAGAACCTCAAACACAAGAGCACAAACTCACTCCTCGTTCTGATTAACACTTACATCCATAATCGTGATCGGGATGGACACAGAGGTCTGACCATCCTGCATGACTACAAAGCTGGAGACATGCTGAAAATCCTGACCAGGTTCTGCCAAAGACCCTTCAACCAGACGCAGGTCCTGCAGGGAACCTTTCACTGTCTCATAGCTGATGTTGACTGATCCTGTAGTGTTCATATAAACTTTAATTAATTTCAATTCAAGTGGAATTCAATAGACGTTCATAACAAAAATGAAAACATTAAAAAACACTGTGAATGTGTTAAATTTTTTATTTTTTTGGTAATTACTTTCTTATGACTATAGGACAGATAAATGTGTACATGTGTCATGTATATACAGTATTTGCACTAATACCATACTTAGTTATTTAGTTAGCGAGTCAGGTAGCTCGTTAGTATGAAACCAGCTAAACTCTGTATATTATATGACTTGTTTTGAATTTCATTAATAGTTAAAAGAAATAGTATCATGCATTGATAATATATTTATTTTATGTGATGAGCAACATCATGTTACAAACAGCCTAAACTAGAAAAACTACATTTAAAAATGAGACCATTTTGAACATTAAAGGTTTCTATGGTTTTTATAGACAGTACGAAGGGTGTTCAAGTGAAACCAGGACTTGTGATGAAATTTCTTAGGAATTAAGCTGTAAAACAGATTGACATAGCTGCAGCAAAACTTTTAATTGGTGCAAATGTTTTAAAGAAGGCCGTGCATCAGTGAATGACAATCCTGGCCGAAGTGGCTCAGAGCACACTGCATTTGTTCTCATGAACATTCAGTGAGTGGATCACCTGATCCTGTGTACACATAATCATTCGCCAACACCACTGGCACATTCTGGGAGTTATTGCCACATCCTCCATACAGTCCTGACCTCGCTTTAAGCCATTTCATCATATTTGCACAATTAAAGGAGTTCCTGGGAGGCCAGCGTCTCAGACATGAAGCAGGCAGTCCGATCATGGCTCTGGTGTTCAGAGAAAACTTTTCTCCCTTGATGGTATTCAAGCACTAGTGAAACGCTGGGAAAGTGCATTAGGGTATCAGGAAATTATAAAGAGAAAATAACTGTGTTCTGTCGTTACATGCAAGAAAAAGTCCATGTTTGACTTGAACAGGCCTTGCATTTTTTGCACAGGAAGCAAGCATTAAAAAAAAAAAAAAAAAAATCTCTATAGGGACTCACCTGAGGCGCCGAACTCTCTGTTAATGTAAATCCTAAGCTTTGTGTCTTTCTCTTCAGTTGATATGCTGAGAGAGGATGAAGCGATACTCAGCACTCCAAACGGCTCATCGCTAGCCGCTACGCTCACCACTGCCTCCCGACCTGCAGCGTCCAAAGCAGCTGCACCTGTAGCTGTTACACCTGGAGGGGGGAAAAGTTGATCACCTACTGTATGCTGAACATACACTAAAAAATACTAATAAGGAATTAGCAATATATAAAAAAAAAGAAAATAAGGATTATTTCATATTAAGAACAAATAAAAAAAGATCATGTTTTTTTGTTTGTTTGTTTTTTTGCGTATTTAGTTTGCTGTGTAGTTTTCACTTATTTATCCTACCCTTGGTCTGAATGTTGGAGAGAATAACTTTGTACTCCTCTCTCTCCTCAGGAGTGCCATCGTCCAGCAGCTGCAGCACTACAGTGTCGTTCAGCGCACGCTACGGTGTACAACAAAACCCGCTGTGAATAAAGCACTGAAGCATTCCTACTGTATATCTCATACGTTTTACATTCTTCGTACCTCAGTGAAGAACAGAACTCCAGATGTTTCCACGAATGTAAGTAAGGCTTGAGGGCCTTCGATTCTCCACTCCACAGTCACATTCCCTATTGCAGGAGCTGTCCTTTGCACAAGTAATGGCACTCTCTCACCTGTTGCATCCAAAGACAGAATTCTTCTCAATTTCCATTAAACGATGAATAACATTAGGCTCAAAATTTGAGATTTTGTTAGGTCACGTTACAGCAACTATAAACAATTGTTCTTTCATCTGCCTGTTTTTTATTCTTTGTTGAAATTAATTATTAAAAAGATTAAAACATTTTTTGCAAAGTTTCCATTTTGAAGACTTTGACATTGTGGAAGATTCTAAGGAACAGCTTTACAGGTCTGTAAATACAGTCTTATGCAAAAGTTTGGGCACCCCTTGATAAATAACAGATTTAGGTGATTTTTTAAATTGAAAAGTTGTTAACACAGGCTATCTTGGGAAATGGAAAAATGCACATTGTTTTCAGCAAACATTGGTGCATAGTTACTACTTTTAAATTGAATAAAAATTAAAAATAAAATCATTATTATGGCACTGTGCAAAAATTTGGGCACCCTAAGAGTTTCAGAGTCTCAGATTCTTTTTATAAGGTTTCAGACCTTAATCATCTCATTAGATCTGATGCATGGCAGCAGCTGTCATTAGTAAATGCCAATTTCAAAGCTGTTATTTATCTGAAAGACATTAAGAGGTGCCCAAAGTTTTGCACAAGACTGTAAATGTCTCCTTACAGAAACCACAATATCATGGATTGCATGTTTTTCTTTAAACAAAAAACAGTTTTTAATCTATTTACTGATATCTTTAAATTATGCGGGTCTAATTTTATATGCAATTCCCTGTAAACAGGTCTTACCATATAATTGCATTACAATAAACCTATGATTTACCTGTGAACGATTGTTACAATGCTACTGCTAAGAACTGAGCTATAAGCTACAGGATTGAGATCTATAAGGGAATGTGACCTGCTCTATCATGCATGTTTCTGTCAGTGTGCCAGCTGTTACAAGACTCCATCTTCCTCTCTCATTATAACCGTCACTGGTCACTATGAAGTGCTGAACTGATACCTGATCTGGTACTGGTGGGTTTCAAATACCTATGCATATACCCCCAAGGCTAGGCAAAATAAATAATTAATCAATCCCCAATTAATGCAAATCGAATGCGTCCTTGAGCTCAAAGGACCAGTTTATGTACCTGTAACCCTGTACACTGTTTCAGTTGTGAAAGTCAATTGAAATCAATGTTACTCACCCTCTTTAACTATGATAGATCGTGAGGCTGGGTGGAAGCCCACCAAGCCAGCTGCATGGTCATTGGCAAGAATGAGGACGGTGACGGTATCTGAGCTGGGCAGGATACGACTGCCACCGTCGGTCCTTACTAAACCAATCTGCATGGTTTCATTGTCCTCCGGCTCAGTGTCGTCTGTGATGTAGAACTCAATGGTTTTCTTCACATCACCTTTGAGAGGTAAGTAACGCAGATGATGCATTGAAGTCATTTCAGATTTACCGTACAAATCATAATCAGAGCTAACCTGTTTTAACTCTGACTTTACAATAGTGGCAAGTGGCACATTAATAGGTGAATTACATTTACGTTTGTTAAATGGTTGAGCTCCAAGATATTTTAGTGAATAGGGGGTAAGCTCAGTACGTTTATAATTTGCACTTGATTTCAATTCCAGTTTTTCTTGAAAGGGAAAAGAAATTTTTTTTTTTGTATGTTTATGTAACAGACATCACTCCTGACTGTAAGCTTGTCTGGTACATCAATGCACAAGAAAGTTTAACAAAATGTGAGATTTATTGCTCTCTTATGCAATAATTTGATGTTCTTGTCTTGCTAATGACTGCAATAGTTTTGTAATGTTTTGTAGTGTGTTACCCCATAATTTGATGCACTACTTTTGTTGGTAGTTTTCAAATTGTCTGGCTTTATTAGTCTTACTTTTTTTTTTTTTTTTGCATCATATTCTTTTTTAACTGTTTTTTTTTTGGGGGGGGGGGACAGTGGGATGGGGCGGGGTATTTGGACCTTGTTTAGAGGTGTGATGGAAGTTTGCGTGGCCTGGGGTGTTTTGTTTCTATTTTTATTCTGTATTGTAAAAACCATAAAATTTAATATAAAAAAAAAAGCAGTACAATGAAAAATAATTCATTAATATTCAAAAATATTCCCATTTCCAAAGTGACCCTCAAATTATTACCCACACATATACTGTATATATATATATATATATATATATATATATATATATATATATATATATATATTTATATATTATTTATTTTTTTGAAGATGTTAATTTTTACCTTCGACTTAACCGTAGATGCTAAATCTACACTAATGATTTAGGAAACAAGAAAACTAATACAGGAACGGCTATTCAGACCTACCTTCTGCAAAGACGAGAGTCTCCCCGGTGCCATTAAAATCAGCACTGGGCTTAGCAGTGCCGCCAACATACATCCACTCCACTGTAACACGGCCTAGACTGCCTCCGGTCCTTTCGATCACCAGCGTCACTCTCGTCCCGGTCTCCTCTCTTACCTCCAGATACAACCCATTCTGAGTAGCGCTGGGATTTATACTGTACAGCTTAAACACGCCAAATGCATCACCATTCATCCCTATGGTCACTGTAGCGGTGTCTGGTTGTGTAATAGTGGGCAAATGTTTTTCAGCCACAGTCATATTAACCAGGGTAACCTTTAGTATTTGTATCATGAAACTCTCATCCATCTCTGGCAAAGAATCTGTCAGAATTGGCACAGTAAGATTGGCAATACTCGAGCCATCCAGCATGGTTGCTGTCTGCCCTACCATAGTTACATAGTCACTCCCGGCTGTCGCCTGTGAGCTGAAGAGGGAAGCAGACGCAGTGGCATTCTTTATATAAGTGAGTGTTTGGGCAGCAGCGGAAAGTTGGTTTGCGGATGTGGTTAGCCAGAAGCATGTCGCAGTAGAGGCATTAGTGAAAGAGAAAGCTTGGCAGGCACGTTCCCGAAGGCAGGAAGCTGCACAGGAGTTGAGAGGATCTCTGGCTGAGGTGATGTTGACAGGCCTTCGTATGGCACTAGAAGGTGCCCCGGGCAAGGGGGAATCATAATAGATGAGGAAGTTATGGCCGCTTCTCTGGGCATTAGTCACCACGTCAATCTCAAAGGTGCTATACAGAATGTCCAAAAAACCAAAATTACCTCCACTGAAAAAGAAAAAAAAAAAGATATATTAGGACTTCTGATACTACTACTTTTAGTTGTATTCAAATTAAATAAGATTATCTCACCTTCTTCGAACAGTAATGTTGGCACGGTACACGCCTTCCAAAGGTTCCTGTACTCGATATACCCCTTGCTCAAAGTGCACTGTGCCATAAGGGTTGTCATTGGCGGGCACAATGATGTTCACCACATTTTCAGCACCGATGCTTCCACCATTTGTCGCACTAATAAGCTCTACCTTGATGATCTAAAATGTAGATTTATGCACTCATTAATAAGGGCGTGGATGAAATCCTTGACAGTTTGTAGGACAGCTGAGTAAATCTTTACCTCTTCAAGTTCTGGCACATCATCAGCCAAAACCTCTACTTTTAGTGTCTTCATAGTTTCACCCGGAGCAAAGCTGACCTCTCCAGACGAAGGTTGAAGGTCACCTGTTGCAGGTCTGCCATTGACGGTAGCGAGCCATTTGACATTAACGTGACCTATAGTCCCAGCGTTCCTCGCAATCGGCAAAGATACTTCAAAAGCATTCGCCGCCGGCTCCTCTACAGTAACTGGAGCAGTCTGAAAAACTGAGCAACATAAACAAGATCGCGTTGTCAAACCTACGACGAAATGGATCTAATCAAAGCCAGAATGAATTTGGACTTCTCAACTAACCAAAGGACCCATAGGGATCATCAGATGGCAGGATAGTGATGATTGCCTGAGTGAGTTCGCCTAGGAAAGCTCCCCCAGTGGTCTGATTAAGAAGCTCAATGCGGAATGTTTCCTCCAATTCAGGAACTAGGTCGTTGATGATAAGGATGGGGACTGGTTTACTGCTCTCTCCTTCCAGAAGGACCACATCAGAGGAGGCCACACTAAAATCCTCACCTATAGGAAAAGGTAGCATTTATAATATTATGTATTTATCGTCATCGTCTACACCGTTTAATCCTGTAGACAGTGTTGCAGGGGCCCTGGAGTCTATCCCAGGGGTACACCTTGGACAGGATGCCAATCGATCGCACACACAAAATTATGTGTTTATAATATTTGTAAAACATGAAGTTTGTTTTTTACTTACCAACTCGTGCAGTCATGGGTACAGCCCGGAACTTTACTGACACATCAGCAAAAATTCCCCCGGTGCGTGTCACATTTATGATGGGTCCGGTGTAGTACTCAGGCACACTTACTCCTGGAGAAGAGAGCTGGAGCACACCAAAGGCATCATCGCTGGCCTCAATAATGATCTGAGCCACTGAGACGTTTCTCTGACCAAGCTGAGGTGACAGAGCAACTGCGGGAAAATCATGAAATTACACTTATTTCTTCATCTTTTAAAAAGCGAAGCCTTTAAGCAATAATGTGCAGTAAAAGCCTGTTTCTATTCACCTGGTCGTGTCTGTGCACCTTCCACCAATGTGACACTGCTAAGTTCAACAAAAACAGACTCTGCCCTCTCAGGATCCTTATCATCCAGAATCCTGACAGTCACACTTGCTTCACTCTGATAGGCCGAGAAGGTTACTGACTCGAAAATGGGTACGAAATCGCTCCCAGCGCTTGCCTTGCCCACACCGGGTGTAGAGTAGGGCACTGGATCTGTATCCATCAGTGTCCTATAGGTCACTCTAACCCTTCCCATCAATCCTTTTCTCCTTTGTATTGTCAAAACAACCAGAGCATTTGCTTCCGCCGCTCTGACAGGCCTGCTACTTTCTGAGAACAAGAACAATCCATAGGGGTCATCACTGGCGAGTACAGTCAGTGTGGAGACAGTCTGGCTTCCAAGCCGTCCATTTGAAACGTTTAACAGACGGATCTTAAAACTCTTATCCAGTTCAGGAATATCGTCCTCGGAAATACGGATGAGAATGTTTCCAATGGTTTGTCCTACACTGAAGGTCAAGTTGCCAGAACTGTAGATAAGCTCTCTTTCCGAGTCCGCATCTGCTTGCCAGTATACAGTAACGCTGGAGAGAGTGCCGAAAGTACGGATGACCTGAGATAAAAAAGAAACAAGCCTGATATCAACATTGTGAGCAACATGTACAGTACCAAACTCCAATTTTAAAGAAACCTCACCTGTAACATTACATCACTCCGACCTTCTTCTGGCTCAGTTCCGTTCACTGAGAGAGAATCATTACTGAACTGGAAGACCCCGTGAGCCTCATCGGAAGCAGAAATGGTCACGGTGATATGCGATGCGAGGCCCAAGTTGGCTTTGAAGAAAAAAATATTAATATCATTATCATTCAAGATAAATATTTCTATAAAATATAGAAATTTTCAAACTTTTCAAACTAATTTAACAGCAAAGGGTATCATTAAGACCTGATACATGTAATTACAGGAGAAAGCATTCATTGATTGTGATGTGTGCATTAACCAATTCAGAGCAATACTGACAGTTCAGTCGATCAGACCCGTAAGTATCTTGCCCAATGCCAGCCCCCGATAACAAGTTAAACCGAGTGCAAAATACACGCCTTGAAAATGAGGCCCTATGGGAAAAATGAACCTCCTGACATTTCGAATAAACCACTCACCACTGCTGCTATCCTCTCAATATAATGGATATTTGCTTTTCCCACATTTTTCCTCTGAGCGTTCACTGGCCTTAGTGCAATGTAAATAGCGCAGCAGACACTAGTCTTGGAGTTGCAGGAGGCCGCTAAAACCCCAAAGTCCAAAAAAGATTGTTTTACTTGGGCATCGATGTTGACAAGCTCTCCAAACATTTACAGCTCATAATCTGGAATTTACAAACTAAGAGCCTGGATTTGAAAGCAGTTCGATACTGTTCAGAAAATGAACCAAGGGTGCACTAAACGGTGGATTAGCATAGACCTGAACTGGGCTTTTGTCAAAACACACAAATGCACATACAATACTGTACACATGGCGCTTTGTTTGTGCCGCGGTTGACTGGAAAGCATGCATGGGAGACATTTGGGAACATTTTATTGATTTCAAAGGAACCTCATGATGTTTTGTTCATTCACTTTGTTCATGACTTTGAATGACTTTGGCTCTACTTTGTACCCGTGCAAGTCTACAGTACTTTACTGCTAAATTGTTAATTTGTTTAATTGTAATGTACAGTAGATCCGTATGCCGTATTTTCGTTCTTGTACCATGATGTCAATAATACTGTAGAACCTTAGGTAGGAAAGATGGACTAGTTTCACACGAAGGTAGATTTTTAGAGGAACATGCAACAGAAACAGGGACCTTACCAGGGTGATAGCGAAAGGGTGGAAGGAAGAAATCAGTGTCACTCTCTCCACTTCCACTGTCCCCACTCCCAAAGAACAGGTCCACTTAATCAGCACACAGCAACCAGAAGCACACAGGATTCACACAGGATGGAAACGGAATCACACAAAGAACAGAAGTTCAATTTTCCATGATCAAACTTCATGGAAAACGGTCAGGGCAGGCAACATATGAGGTATTTTTGAGAATTTTAAAGTAGAAGAATGTATAGAGAGCCTAATGATAAGAACAGGAGACTACCAATTATTCAGTCCCATTATGTAAGTGATAGATGATGTGCATTGAAAGCTCGGATTGTGGCGTTTCCTACCTCCTCCCTGTGGGTTGTAAAGTTCCACTCTAAAGATTTTGTCCAGCTCTGGCACTGAGTTATCGATTATAGTCACGTTGATATATTTGAGCCTTTCACCGGGCAAAAAATCCAGCACCCCCTCTCCATTCTGCCCCAGGGGAAAAAAATTAAGCGACACAAATTAACTTAGGGCTTTCTTTTTCCTTTTCAATAAAAAAAAAATAATAATCAATCAGCTTCGAGTGGAGTGATATACGTATTTTTTTGCTTTTTTTTATTCCATGCATACCTCATAGTCCTCTGAGCCAATGGCAGTGACTGGTACTGTGCGATAGGCCACTAAGACTCTTCCCAGCAGGCCCTGCGCTCTAGCCACAGGAAGTCTGACCACACCAGCCTCTTCTTTCACAGTTATTTGGGCCACCTCTAGAGCTGGACTGATCATCTCTTGAGTGATCGGAGTAGTCTGGAACTGCAGCAGACCTGAAACACCAGGTGATTTCGCATATATTCATAAAATGCCATCGAAATACGAAAAATAATAGCAATCTAGGTATAAACGTGCATACCATAAGGATGGTCACTGGCCTTGATGGTGACATTATTGCTGGCATTGTCAGGATCGATGCTGGCTCCACTGGTTGGGGTAGAACCTGGTTTTCCATCTCCTGATTGGGCTGAGATCAGCCTGACTTGGAAATACTCATCAAACTCTGGAAGATCATCATCAACTACCTGTAGGTTTAACACCTGTGATGTCCAGAAGAGTGATGTAAGGTTCACATCTAATCCTATCACTTTACACACTACTGAACATTACAAAACAGCTTTTGAAATAGAAACATACACATTGCAAATACACTGCCTGGCCAAATAAAAGGTTGCAATGTCAGAAAGGTCTAATTATTGGCGTGCATCAAGCAAAGAAAACAACTAAGGAGATTTGAAGTTACTGGTACTGGGTTAACACGCTATCAAAACCTGCAAGGATAATGCTGAACTGGCAACTTTGTGGAAGAAATAGGGGGGAAAAAAGGGAAAAATCATAAATGGAGCTCACTTAACCACTTGTTAAAGTTGATTGGTTAAAAAAAATCAACAGCAAAAACTATAGCTATGTTTAAGAGTGAAAGAAAGAGCATTCCTCCCACACACACAAAATGTGATGAGAACTCAAAGGATTAGAACAAAACAGCTGTGTGGCCACGAGAAAACAAACCCCTTGTTACTGAGACTAATCGGAAAAAGGCTTCAATTTCCCAGAGAGCATAAAGAGCAATGAAAAAAGACCATGTGATGTGATGAGTTTAGATTGACCTTATTTAAGTGAGATGGGCATGTCAGGGGTAAGAAAGCAAATGTACAATATAAAGTGATTCCCTTCTCATGCATAGTGCTCACTGGACAAGCCCCTGGAGACAGTGTTGTAATCTGGGGTTGCTTCAGTTAGTCAGGTCTAGACTCAGCAACATTATGTGGCAAAAAATGAAGTCAGCTGATGACCTGCATGTACCAAATGACCAGATTATCACATCTACTGTATAAAGATGTTCCTCTGTGATAGCACGGCCATATCCCGGCAACTGTGAAAGAGTGCTTCTGGCAGCATGTGGAATCATTTTCACACATGATAACTGGCCACCATATTGTGGGTTGTAATTAAAAATAAGGGCGACCGAAGGGTGAACACTTTATTTCTACTGAACAGACAATGTTTACGAAGGAAAAGGTTCACATGCCACATAGCCGAGACTAGATCGTGTGCGGTCTTTAATTCTTGTGTGGGTAAGGTGAGGGCAAAGAAAAAATGTAGGCATTGGTTTAAATTTTTGCCCAGCGTTTTTTGGGGCTTTTAAGTGCAGTGTTGCAGATTTTTATTCAGTTAACTTTAAATGCAGACATAAATACCGGCGGACCCAAACACATACAGACAGTGCCCCTGGATTACACCCCTAATCTATACAACCCCTATAAATAACCCCAAACTTGACTGTCAATGTCAGTTACCCACTAGATGGAGCTAGATGCTTGCAACCGGGCTAAAATACAACATTAATCACAAAATTCAATTCTATGCTACTAAATCTACAACCCTGGAAGTCCTCATTGACCTCCTCTTCAGACATGGAGCACGCTCAGTGCAGCACTTCCCCAACAGGAGATCCCCTGCTCATAAATAATGGACAATTAACACCAGTCATGTTACCTCAGAGCGCTGGCCTGGGAGGAAAAAGATGGAGCCTGCGGGTTTGGCAAAGTCGGAGACGTTGGGTGCCCTAGCAGGGGAATCGAGCTGTGTCACAGTGTAGTTTACATAGACAGAGTCCAGCGCACCACGTGTGCGTTCTACTATGCAGGAAACAGTGGAGCCCTCATCTGATATCTGAAGATAAGATAAGACAGATAAGATCTTGAGTCCTGAATAATTCATTGAATTCAATCCAAAAAAAAAACATTGTATTAATAGACTTAGTCATAATCTGGATGTTTATTTATCATGATCTTTAATGAGCAAGGTAACACGCATAGTGATAAGGAAACTTCCTGGGATGACCAAAACTCCCTGAGATGACGTTATCCTTGATGTATGAGTTGAACCTGTCTGCCAAAATATTTCTGTTAACTTTTTCTGCTATACTTCTATCTGAACTTACGAATCAGCAGACTCAGTGGCTCAGCTAATGATGCTGCGAATTGCATTCTGGTACCCATTCAACCTACTGCATTTAAAAATCATGCATTTGAAATCGGCAGACCAAAACAGTACACACAAAAAAGAAGCAGTACACCAAAAAATGGTCCAGCAATGCTGTGAAAGTGACTATGTGTCTGTGTTAATGAAGGCATCAGTAGGCCACATGCCATAGTGTCGCTTTTGTTAGTAAGCGAGAAGTAGTCCTTGTAAAGGAATGCTCTGTCCGGGGCTGCCATCTGTCCTGTTAATCGAATCAGCCATCGGAGATGCCATGAGTCCAATCTAAAGAGACCGACGTGAACTCCTTCCAACCAGGCGTGAAGACAAATCAAATATACATGAGGACATGCACTCACAACCGAAGGGGGTCGCGTTACATGCTTTCTAGGGAGCCAAAGCAAACACTGATAATGACTATTTAATCAACTAATTCTCTCTAAGGATATTGTAGAGAGGATACATGGGCAGGTTATTTGAAGCAAAGTCAAAAATATAAATAAGGTAGACATTTTTACATTGTGATGATGTTTTATCTGCTTTAAAAAAATCAGATTTTCTTTTTTTTAATTATACATCCAGATACATGCATACAACAGTAAATGGTTTGACAGTAAACAGTAAAAGCACTGCATATACTTACGTCAGGAATGCACGTGCCCGTGAACCCAAACAACCCGTTCGCATTGTCGCTCTTCATAATCCTGATCCTAGCTGTGGGGCGAGGCATGGGCAGGCGAGCTCCGCCGTGCGCGGCCACCAGCTGCAGGTAGAAGACCTCCTCTCCCTCTTCTTCGCGGTCATCGCGTGTTTCCACGACAAACGATTTGAGCTTCTTTCCCTGCCAGTACTCCAAGTATCCAGCCACATTACGGAAGTCATTTTTCGCCGGCTGCCCGTGGAGCTCTCGGATTTCTGATTGGTTGAGACGGATGGAGAAGAGGCGCACGTCCTGCATCAGACCCGTGAAGAGCTGGCGGCCGTCAGGGTCTGAGCCGATGCTGATGGGAGCCGCATCTGGAACGCGTTAGGAAAAAGTACCAATAGTGTCAATTTATAATATAAAATCCAATCATGGATACACTTCACAGAACTCCTCAAATATAAGGCATAATTCTGGTCAAGGCTCACCAGTCGCTGGGATTAATATCTCTTGGCCTTAACAGCGATTGAGCGATTTGTTGAAATATGCTTGAGTGAGCACTGACAAAACCTGCTACTATTCATTAAACTATCAACCCAATGCAACGTCAAATACGCTAACTGTTTACATGTCTTCAATGGAAACTAATAAAAGAAACTTCTCCCTAGGAAGCTTCACTATATTACAAAAGCCACATTGTTTTCCATTACTCGAGAAGACGACGACTAGCTGCTTTCATCTCGGCCTAACAACGTCCAGTAGCGCTTGCATACTCGCTCAAGCGTGAGTGCGCTGTGAAATTTCAGACAATAGCTCCAGATTTGCACAGCAGACTCTTGCCAGATGTGGACCACAGACACTGGAAGAAGCTAAACAACACTTGTTTTGACTGACTACTGGACTGAAGTCTCGCAATAATAAAGAATAAAGTGGTGGTGAGAAAAATAGTCCTGATTGGTGGTGTTAAATTCCAAGGACACATTTAGAAACAATATAGTATGATGAAAGACTTTAAATGCCAGATGTTCCAGGAAAAACATAATTGTCTTCTTCTGAGGCTGATATTTGACAGTTTGACGAATGAAATAAGACAACAGGCCTAATCGCTATGCTATAGAACACTGTTTGGTACTAGATCCTAACCTTAAAACAGACCTAGTTTACATACCGTTTATAATGGCTTCTCCTTTGAGGCTCTTGATTCCTCCAGGCATTGGGTTCCCGTCCAAATAAAACTCAATAATTCCATCTTCCACTGCAACGATGACATTAACCCATACATTATCTTCCACAAATTTCATTGCTGTGGCTCTTGCCACTTGGGTGCTGTTAGAGCCAGTGGTTGTGTAATGAAGCATCACACTAACATGAGACTCGTTCGTCTGGACTTTTAATCCGTAATGCATACTTCCATTGCCGTTTCCCTTTGAAACAATAAACCCATCCGTGTTGGGTCTGGGCATAAGCCAGGCTGAGAATGTAAAATTAGCTAGTTTGACAGGAATATCCTTTGGCTGAGCTTCTAAGGTAATGGTTCCATAACTTCCCGGGACGCCAGAAAAGAAGAAGGCATCTGTTGCAGAATGGTGCCTCCTGGCATGAGGCTGGAGCTTGACAGCTTCAGGGAACGTAGCCATCAAGATAAAGTCCTGGATCGGTGGAAGACCCTGCGGGAAGGCTTCGGAAAGGATCTCCCACGAGACACGGACATCACCGAAGGTTCCCTGCTGGCGGAGGATGGTGAAGGATATAATTGAGGACGTGTCATCCACAGAAAGGATGTCTTCTGCCACCTCTTGGTCCAGGTTGTCCTTGTCTATAGAAAACACTCCAAAAGGGTCATCGTTAAAAGGGATGAGAACAGAAGCGTTTAGGTCTTTTGTAGCCAGCTTGCCGCCTTCCCCAGGATAACCACCTATGCAAGGAAAAATTACATACTATCAGGCATAAGCAGTATGATAAAGGAAGACATGAAAGTAATTTTAGATACTTATATTGGAAACTATATATATTCTGAATAACATTTTCTCAGTGATAATACTGATGGTAGTTCAGTATCATTCTGTTGAAAGATCTTTTTAACACGAATATTGAAAATATCGAATTCCTGGCTGGTGCTGACCTGAGATGTTCATTAAGCGCAACTCAAAAAACTCATTGAACTCTGGGATTTTGTCAGAGACGGCCTCCAGTACTATCGGCTTGGTATTTTCTCCTGTGGTGAAGACTATGAATCCAGATGTGTTGACAAACTCCTGACTCAGCTCAAGAGGGGTGTAATTGGCAAACAGCTGCCAAAAGACTGTGACGTTGCCAAAATGTCCTCTAGTCCTAATAACGCTGGGGAAAATAATGACAGTGAGAACAGACAGGACTGAGAGGGTTGGATTTAATGCTGCAGAATTATGTCATTGCCCGCATTTTATGCTTGGTATTAACTCCAGTGAGTTGGCTGTGTGTACTGTATATGCAAAAAAAAAAAATAAATCTCACTAGAAGTTGTTGGACTTCCCTTCCTCCACAGGTTTCTCAGTGGTATCCAGAAAGAATATCCCATTGGCGTCATCATTGGCCTCAATAACTACTGTGGCAGTATCCTTTCCATAGACCACAGCATCTCCTGCATGCAAAAACAAACTCAGGGTCACATACGGGTTTCCAGTCAGTAATGAAAATTTGAAACGGCGAAAAGCTATGATATTACACAAGACAGTCATATTCATTCAATCAGTTCGTTCTGATAGACTAATCTGATTCGAATATGGTGGTGATATACAGTACTGTAGAGCATTACAGCACTGGAACTATTAACCATTTGTGTTCTAACAGTCGTTGATTACACTAATTGTCAGCTGCGGCATGGGTGAAAATTGGCTGGTACGGTCCGCAGTACTAGATAGAGGGGAGAGAAGCTGCCTGACAAAATCCATATTTAAAACCAATCACAGACGCACTTTCATCAAGAAAACACATCTGATAACATTATGTTAGGTCTTGTGATATTGATATACATTTATTGTTGTACACAAATCCAAAATATGGTCAAGTATTCTTAAAATCCCCCAGCATTTTAATACACAATACCTTTTTAAAAAAAATCATTTTAACACAATAAAGACAGCAGTTTAAACAATGGCACATCTGCAGGTTGTAATAACCTTTACCCACTCTCTCTCTAAAAATAAGGTGCAGGAATAAAACCAAAGAAAGATTAAAGTTCTTGAGTTGGGTGGTTTGGGTGGTATACAGTGAAAGAAAAAGCGGTTAGTGTCTGTAATTAACATCCAACTATGGTCTGGCCTAGTATTGTGTGTGTATGTGTGTGTGTGTGTGTTACACAATGCATGGATTAGGGAGGCGTTCAGGGTCAGGCCAGTCAGGCTTAATCAACAGATCTCTATGTGTATTGAAACAAACACCAAATGTGCTGGATTAATTAGTTGTACAGGAAACGCAACATTAAAATACTGTTTACATCATGCTCTATAATGTAGCGAATTGAACACACCTGTAGCATTGAAGAGCACGATATAAAAGCGCTCATCTGTCTCTGGGACGTCGTCATCCTGTAGCGCGACTGATATGTTCTTCATCCGTTCCCCGTAGTCGAACGTTAGCAGTGAGTCATTACTTAAAGGCATAAAGTCTCCTGGTGAGGAATCTCCAAACTCAAACCGGTACATGACTGTGGCTAGGAAATCGGCCGGGCCGGCTCTGAGAATACTAAAATTTGCCACACCACCTTCTCTGACCCTCTGTATGACCGGATCTAAGTAACAAGTCATACAATATTATCAAAATTGTCACAGTGTTTATGAAATAGCTAGTAGAGAAAAAAATGACATCAACTTCTTTCTAGTACAAAAAGCTTTCAAATAATACCTGCAAAGTAAATGGGATCATCGTTCTTATTAATCTGTAAAGATGCATTTAGAAAACTTCCCAGTCTTGCGCCTCCAGTTGCATTAATGAGGGTGATGGTGAATTTTTCTACATCCTCCGGCACCTGACAAGAATAATAATCATAAAAAATATATATTTTTAATATGATGCAGAAGTATGCATCACGATTGGGACCACAGAAGAACTTAGTCGACCCGACTAAAACTTCATAAGAGCAGGCATTTATAGAGCTAGGAGTTTGAATGTGATTTATTCTATTTTTCTCTTTATGCTCTAAAGATAAAGACTGTGGAAGAGGGCAGGATTGGTCGAAATTCCTTCAGGAGTAGGTAGGAGGTAAACAGTTTTTACATGGCCTGTAGTGAAAGAATAAGGGAAGATATTTTGAGTTTTACCTCGTCAGGCATGGAGAAAAGGGTTAGATTTTTCAGATACTCTCCGTCAGTGAAGACCACTGCCCCCTGGACTGGGGTGACGTCTCCTGAGAAGGTGGGCTCAAGAATCCACAGGACGGACACGTTTCCAAATCGGCCCCTCTCCCTCACGATGGGGTAGGATGCTGTAATCGAAAATCATCACAGATCTCTCCAAATATATAGTACATAGAAATCAATATAAGCACAATTGCTTTGCTTGATTTTTACATTGATGGTCCAATGGAAACATCACCTTCAATAATTCAAATTCCCATATGTTAAAGTTATAACACACTGAATGAATACCTGAATGAATGTCCATTCCTTTGCTTTCATTGATGGAGAACAGTAGTTGTGGTTGTATAAACTGGATGACCCCAAAAGGATCATCGCTTCTGCGCACAGTGATGTTGACCTGCCTGTTGTTACCCAGGCGACTAGCTGGAGTGCTGTGACTGCTGAGGACCACTGCGAACATCTCGTCTAGCTGATAAGATAAAGAAAAGAAGCCCCATCAATGACACAATCCTTATCAGCTCACTACCCCTAGCGCCATAGAACAAACACTTAGAATAACTGGTGACCTTCTTAGATCTGACTCATGTACACACACTAAACCGGGCAACAACTCCTACTGTACCTCTGGAAGCCCATCAGGTATGGCTACTAGAGCCACCACAACCTCCCTCTCTCCAGGCTGGAACTCCAGGATGCCCGTGGCACCATAGAAATCCTCGTTTCCGGAGGGTGTCACCGTGTATCTCACTAGCTGGTTCAACAGCTGGCCTTGCTGCCTGATAACTCTCAGCTCCACCGTCTGTCCCTCCTGTAGAGAGGACAGATACAGAGGAACTGTGTTATTTGTATAAGTACAGCTGAAGGAGCAAAATGTCACTGGATCACCAAGGATATGTTATTCTTACGTTGATAAACCAGGGGCCTCTAGAGACTGGTGAGAACTCAAAGACTCCGCCAGGGTCATCATTCTCTAGTATAACGATCTCCCGGCTGGTGAAACCAGGCTTCAGTATCTGGTTCTCCGTATTAGTCCTATATGATCGAACAGCACAGAGTTTTACCTTTACACATTGGCGTAAAAAACATTGGCATAAAAATTGGGTATTGGATTAGTTTGTTTTTGTAGACGGCCATCTCTGAGACATGTTTGTGGGGGCTGCTTTGACTAGCCGTGTTTTGGAACAGCCTACAAGCACAGAACCACCCAGCAGGGGGGCCAGTGTGTTAACTCAGCTTGGCTTAGGCTGCTCTGAAGCTCGAAGCTCCAGATAATTAGTAAAATGGCAGACAAAGACTAGACAGGGAGCAGCATTCCAAACAAACGTATTCACAGGATGCACCGCATGCATACAAACACTGATGGCTTTACAGCAGGGCATAAAGGAAGCGGGTAAATTAGGTGCTAAATGAGAAAAGAGAGCAATGCTCTGGACCTGACTGATTCACACAATTTGCATGCACGCACACAGGCACACACCCTCTCTCTTCATTTCACACACCCAGATGAAAGAGACTTCACCCATCGAAATGTTAAGGCATAGTCCAAAGAGGACCATCACACAAAGTGCTGATTCACAGCAGACAAAAGGGCAAAATCTCTTCAGTGTACACTTACCCGAAGTACACTACAAAGCGTGCAGTTTCTACCCTGCAAAGGAAGAGTGGGAGGCAAGGGGAAGGAGCGTTCCCGTCAGAACTCATTAATACGAGAGGGGTCTTCACTTAAAGAAAAACATGGAATGGGGAGCTTAAGTCACCACACTCATGTCTTACTGCTATTAACAGAAAACCTTTTGTGGGAACCTTCGTCTTGTCTCAATTTTCTGTATATTGAACTAAATATGTGGCTGAATAACGGACAAAAAGTTCCAATGCGCAGACGATACACATAGACAACCGTAAATAAATCATAAAAAACAGACAAAAAACAGACAAAACTCCGCACTGAAAACTGAAATCAGTCAAAACACCAACATTATAGTCAACATTATAGTCAATGTTTTTGTAACAGAGGCTACCGATTTAGTGTTAGCTAATAAATCATGCATCATAAAACTGATAATTCTCAGTGTTAATTTCTTAGGTTTGATAAGTCAGAAGATGATAGATACATTTTTTAAATGCAGCTCTGACCATACAGTTTCACAAATTAATGAATACATTTTTTCTAATTATTGGATTATTAACTAACATTATTAACTTATTATTGGATTCATACGAACAACTAATTCATAGGCACTCGCATGCTGGACATTATATATAATCTAAGACTTATCGCCTACTGCCTTGCACCTCCAGATCCTGGGTTCAATTCCAGTGTCGGGTCAGTGTGCATGGAGTTTGCAAGTTCTCCCCGTGCTTGGTGGGATTCCTTCGGGTTCTCCGGTTTCCTCCCGCAGTTCAAAGACATGCAGTTTAGGCTACCTGACGTTCCCAAATTGTCTGTAGTGTGTGTGTTGACTGGACCATGAATGTTGATTGGTGATCCTTCCACGGTTGTACAAAATGGGCATAAATTCAATGGTCACCATTGGCCTCAACAGTCCCTACTTGGACTACAGATGTTCCTAGATGGATGGAAGACTTATAATAAACATCCATTCATATATTACAGTAACTATACTGCTGTGTAGGGGCATTGTGACAGGAGCCTATTCCAGTGAACTTTGGGCACAATGGGTGCCAGCCCATCACGGGGCACAAGCTTACACAATTTGGAAATTGTCACTTTCCTTGGGCTGTCAGAGGAAACCAGAGTACTTGGAGGAAACCCACAAATCACAGGGAGAACATGCCAACCCCATGCACACAGACCATACGCACTATTTGAACCCCAACCCTGGAGGTGCAAGGTGATGCTGCTTACTGCTAAATATAATGAACATAATAATAAACAGGGTACTAAAATAAAATCTAAGTTCATTGGTATGTATCAGCATTAACAGTTAAGTTTCTTCCATGTGAGGTTGTCCAGATCATATGATTTGATGGTTTAAATTTAACCTGTTCTTCACCCGAAGAACTGTTGGTGAACCCGAAGAAAAACCTCCCAAAACATGCTTTTGCACCAACAAATGAAATGTTAACGGTGCTTCCAACTGAAATGGCCAAAGTAAGAAGTGCAGATCACCTGTCTAATGTAAGTAGGACCGTTTCATTGATTTCTGGAACATTATCTGCCATGATGGCGATGGAGATGTTTGCTTCACTTTGTCCTGATAAAAATGTGACTGATCCAGCGAAAGGTGAAAGGTCATTTTTGGTAACGTCGGCTCTGTTCTCTCCAACAGGTCGGACGCTCCAGAAAACCACAGCCTGTCCATCTGTCCCATCTCGCCTCAAGGGAAGAACGATCTAAACAAGACATGAATATGCTCGTTATTTATGTAACGATAACTGAAAAGAAAAATTGATAAGGGTTTGCTTGTTACAAAAATTAACTTTATACTGTATCAAGTTAGTCCTTTGGTAAAGAATCTGATATACCATGCTGGCGTTTGACTCCTCAGGTTCTGTTGCCACCACCGTCTGGTTGCTGGTGAACCCGATCTCTCCATTAGCAATGTCAGGTGTGATAACCAGGGAGATGTTGATAGCTCCTCCAAAGCGAGGGCTCACTGAAAGAATAGGAGGAGTGATGTTCACCAGCTGCAAACTGTCCAGCTGAGACAGGAAGAAAGAACAGATAAGGCTGGAATTAGTGTTGTTTTGAACAAATCTGCATCAAAACACATAAAAGGGAGTTGCTTTATAATATATCAAGCTGGTATTCATCCAGCATGGTCTCATGTTTATCACATCGAGTAACAAGATCTTATATTACACGGTGAGACTTTTCCATTACCTGCTCCCTGGTGTCAGTCAGCACCCCTGTGTATACTGTATATATGTACTGTAAGTATGTATATATTGTCGAAATCCTTCAATGAGCTCTTGATTAGTTCCTACTGTGCCAGTTTTTGTTGTGTTGTGTTTATTTCTCAGCACTGCTTAAAGAAGGGGTTATTTGTTTGGGCACCAATACAAATCCTATGGCTACCAGCCAAACCACTTAAATACCCATGACTCAAGATTGCTAATTACCAGACAAGCTGATCGAGAGACTCTTGTACTAGAGAAGAATAAATTGTTAAGACACTTAAGGTGGTCCCAAGTCTTAAGAAAGGACAGGACATATAAACAGGGGCTGTAAGGAAAAACATTAAAAGCCAGTGCCATGCAGAACACGGAGGTACTCGAGCATGTTTTCACATGGTTGGCGGTTTGTTGAGAAAGTACCTGGATGAGAAAGCGGGCTCCGTTTTGCAAGAAGGCATCGTTACGGATGGGTAGGATGACTTGAGCCCTCGACTGACCCGAACTGAACAGCAAACTGTTGGCACTGGTGCCATTCAGCACGCCATCCCGAGCCCTCGCCGGATCCAGTGTCCCGGCAGGAATGTAGAGGGCTGAAAAGGCCAAGCGCACTTCCCCTAGAGTGCCTGCTTCACGCAGGAAGCTTAGGGATAGGAAGCGGCCCTCAGGCTGGCTCTGAATACTCTGTCTCTCACGTGGATGGAAGCCAAATCGTCCATAAATATCATCACTATCCTGGATGTAGAATATCATCTGGGGACGATAAAAAAAACAACTTTTTAAAACCATATAGTTGCAATAAAGTTACTGAAAACTGGTTCAGTCATACCAATATTAAAATCTACGTACCTCTTCTCTACCCACATCTAATGTAAGTTCATCTATGTGCTATTCTTAGCAAACCTCCCTCTTTCATTAAGCCCCACAGTCCAAAATAGCCTTCACAAACCACTTTATTACCCCTTTAGTCATTTACCCAGACATCTTTAGAACTAGGCGAGAGAATTCTCTCAATATTTTTGCTTTGCTTCTCGCTGAGAGGATTTTTCAAAGTAAAATTATGGCTGCTTGACATATACAAGCTATAATCTGCCCCTTTCCATTCAGCCCTCACATGTTGCTGAGTCAATTCCTGCCAGCCATATGCACAGCAGAACAGTGCTGCATCAGTGGGGGTAATCGACCACATTTATGCTCTGGTGCAATTTAATGGCTTAAAAGTAAACAAGGACTTGATCTACCCACTGCTTTCGCACATAATCACGGTACAACAGTAATAAAGTTAAGAAAAGAACGCACGCAGAGGCCTTCTGCACTCGTCTGGCAGATGTATTTGCCATTGGGACCACATGAAGGGAACAGACAGGTGACGGTTAATGCACCCGACACTGCATTGATGTCACTATGCCAGACAGATGCATATGGCTCTCAGACCACATCCCTCTTCAGCCCGTAAGTGTGATCCAGATGATTACAAGTTTTCCACTGATCTACAAACCACTCAAGTTCTCATCTTGATACTTTAACTTGATGCAGAATGGTTCATGGGTCTACTGTTCAAAGACCTCAGCGAAGGGGTTCAGGAAAGAGCCATGTGCCTGACATGACTTCCTGTGGTCAAAGGATTTGTGGTGACTTCCCAGGTGGTACAGTATAACTTCCCAGAATTATGACTTTTTACCCCCACAAAGTAAAACCCATGGAAAACCCCCTTGTGTGTAGTTATTTGGTCCTTGGCCTCTTTATGATTAACATTACACTCTGTCTGATCACAGCAATGAGAAAATGACAACCCATTTTCATATCATAGCAACCTTAATGAACTATCTAGTCACATGTGAAGAACAGTCTTCCTGTTAAACCACCATCAACATGGACATGTTTGGACATTAAAACCACAGACGAAAAATTAACATCGGCCTAACTCACCTCCATAGGTTCATCTACTTCAGCGCCACCCTGCACCGACTGAGGGATCAGTCTAAGCAGGAAAGCCTCTGCTTCTTCAGGGACGTCATCCTGAGTGATGTTTAATAGCAAGATGGCACTCATTTGCCCTTGTGCCAAAAACAATGTCCCAGAGACTGGAGACAGGTCACTAGAGACGGGGGTCTTGTCTGTGGAGTTCCGTACTATTGTCCAATTTACAGAGACAAGACCGTGAGTTCCTCCATTTCTCACTATGGTAATGCCTTCAAACCTTTGGAGAAAGAAAGTAAATCATGAAGATCTGTACTGCCATTTTGTATCGACTCCACTTTTATTTAATGGTCTTCATTGGTAAAAAATGTACAATACTAATATTTCCATACTGTGCAAAAAAATCTCCTTACCTCATAGTTGTGTCTTCATTAATTATAACAGGTTGTGTTGAAGGAGGAATGCTGATTGACAGTACACCGTATGGCTTGTCATTAGGCTCGATAGTCACCTGCACAAAACTAGGGGACACCAGCACTGCATCACCCACCAGTGTCTCTTCCAGAAGAACCACCTGGAAGGACTCTGCAATTTCTGGAATTTTGTCATCGATTATGTTAAAACGCAGCACTGCTTCATAAATCTTTGGCGGAAAAAGCACCACCCTTTTAGGCTGTAGTTCCACAAAGTCCTGCTCCAATGTGGCACTGGCTGCTCCATTGCCCGTGACTATAGCATACATGACAGACACTTCTCCATCATCAGAGCCGAGGAGAAAACCGTCATCAGTTCTTCCACGCGTAACAGTGAGATTTATGACACCGGCACTTTCAGACACAGCAAAAGAAGGTTGTGAGAAGCGCACAGGGGCATCGTTACGAGAGATTTTAATCTGCACACTTGTACTGTTGGGGTTTAGCAAGGCACCTCCTCCTACTCCGGTCAACTGCACAGTGAAGATTTCATCATCTTCTGGAACCTTGTTTGAACAAGAAGCAATATCAGCAAAGGTACTGAGGCCTACAAAAAAGCATTAACTTCTACTAAAGTAATGTATTCATGTGTGGTAATGTTTGTAAAATGTAACAAAGCATGAACTAAGTCTTAGATAAGATACAGTCTTATGCAAAAGTTTAGGCACCCCTTGATTTTGGTGATTTTTTAATTGAAAAGATGTTAATGCTTGGAAATGGAAAAAATGCACAATATGTTCAGGAAACATGGATGCATAGTTGCATAAATTGAACAAAAATAAAAAATGTAATCATTATTATGGCACTGTGCCAAAGTTTGGGCACCCTAAGAGTTCCAGAGTCTCAGATTCTTTTTACAAGGTTTCAGACCTTAATCAGCTCGTTAGATCTGACGCATGGCGATAGCTGTCATTGATAAATGCCAATTTCAAAGCTTTACAAATACGTTGACTCTACGTTAAATCTTGTGAACACGCTTATAATAAATGTAGCTGCTTCATTTTAGTCCCTCTGTATTATATGGAAATTATTTCCATTTCCTTCTATCTTTTCCTTTTCTGTAGCATTTAATTTAACTTATACTGTACAGTACAGTCAATGTTACAAAACGAAAAAAAAAACAAAAAACAAGAAGCTATGAAGTCAACACTACCTTATCATCATGTATCATTATACTAAAGACCACTACGGCCTGTCCAGGAGGAATAGTGAGGTTTCCTCTGTCTGGACTCAGATCCTCGCTGGCTGGGTTCGGGCCTCCAAAGATCTGTCAGTGGGAATCATTCTCATCATCAACATACATTAACAGAGTATAAAAACAAGATTATTAAACAACATCTGATAATAATGATTAATTGTTATGTCTCTATCCTTAAGTATTGTATCTTCCTTAAATCAGTTACACATATAATGGGGAAAGTATAGAACAACATTCTTAGGGCTCACCTCAAAATTCACAGTTACTGAGCCGTAAGTTCCCTTTTCTCGGATAAGAGTGAGAGGCACGTACAGGTTCCTGCCTTTTGGCTCCTCTACAGATATCAGGCTGGACTGAGGAATGAAAAACAGATCTGAGAACTGAACTACTCAAAATAACTGTTTAGACATGCTGTCATTGAGATGAACTCATGCATATTATGGAGCTATCGGTTTAGCGGCTTTAGCTCGATCTCGAACACCATCATCATTGTGTCAACTACAAACTGTCATTTTGTTTGCTGTGAATTCTTTCTTCATTGCACTGAGCATTACCAGTGTCGTATATTTTATTTTGTTGCCAAACCTAATTTGTCAGTTTTTGTGTCCCAAATGCAGCGGATGCTTAATCTAAGGAATTAAAACTATACAGTAGATATATCACTTCACTGAGTCATGTTTAATTTGCCTAGACTTTTAAGTTTAAATATTCATTGTCACCATGTTTCCGTGCCACTTACTGACAATCAAATCAAAGGGGTGACTGCGAGATGGCAGCACAACCTACTGTAGTTTCATGACAATATCTAAACTTCTATTGACAAGTTAATCCCGTCAGTAAAGTGCTTATGTGTGTATTTATACTTACCCTAGCAACCCAAGAGACTGCCACCTGAACAACCCCTCTGCAAAGGCATTCCACCCTCACCACCTCCCCAAAGTCTCATTTCCGCATCTCCCGCCACCCCTTAGATTTTAATTGCCTTCAATAAACATGCAAAAACAACTTTCTCCAGGAGTCACCGTGGTAACTTTCAGCTGTAGCTGGTGGTCTCGGTATGTGCTAGTGATGGGAGGTTTGGATCATTATAGTGACTCGGTTCTTTGAATCTTGAAAAAGCTTTTTTTTTTGAGTCATTTAGTTCATTTCGTTCTTTTGATCAGAAATAAAATAAAATTTTACATTTTCAATAAACAGACCCCCAACACGTCTGCATACACAAATGTTGGTTATAGTTCCATTAATGAAAATATTTCAATGCAGCTAAGGACATATTATGATAAACAGAATGAGCAGCTCACCTCTCATATCTTCTGCTCCGAATCGTTTGTTCTTTTGTCACGTGACTCTCATAGACGCTATGCAGTGCATTACACAGGAAACAGAATTGAGTGATTCTTCTCATGAGTCTTCTAGTCCGAGTCGTTCGTTCTTTTGAATCTATTGCACTATTGAATCTATGGGAGTCACGTGAAAAAAGAATGAACGACTCAGACTTGAAGACTCAAAGGTAACTACTTATTTCTGTTTCCTGTACATAACCTACGAAGAAAGGGCATACATGCCCAGTAGGAAATGAACGAATCACTCTCTGAGACTACTCGTTCGTCTGAGTTGCGTTAAAGACTTGTTCAAAAAGAACGAATCGTTCATGAACGACCCATCACTAGTATGTACAAACAGATGTATATCATGAAAAAGTATATATACAATATGATAATAACATAGTTATAATGTTAAAATTACAAAATCTTACTGAGTTAAAGGATATAATTCCAAAGGCATTGTCATTGGACAAGATAGTGATCCTGGCCGTGTTTGGAGTTCCAACAGTCACGCCGTTCGATGAGCTCTGAAATTACATGAGTCATATCGGTTAGTCTATAACAAAAGAATTATAAAAATAGAGCATCATACAAATAGTGTTTAGTGTAAATTTGAACAAGTTTAGGTTCTAATTGCGAAAAAAACATCAAAACAATTCTTTTAATAGGACTCGGGTCATATCTAGAAGTCAGATGGTTTTAGTTGTGTGTTTTTTTGTGTGTGTGAGAGAGAGAGAAAAAGAAAGAGAGAAAGAAAGAAAGAAAAAGAAGGAGATGCTCTTGCACAGATATAAGAAATAGCTGACAGTTTCGACCTTGATGAGACATTTGGCGGGTCCCCATAGGAAAACCCTTTTTTTTTCAATGCATAACTGCAGGCTCTATTTAAATAACCAAACGGGTCAAATACTTTTCTTTCGCTTACTGAATGTTCAGGTTAAATTTAGGTTCATCATGCCAGTGGAACGTGATGATAAGACAAATGTACATGTTTACGTATTTGAGTTTCTTTGAAAGGGTAAAATTTCACCACAATGACAAGAAAAATATGAAAAATCATGTCATACTCTGGTAAATACATGGAAATCTTTTTTTTTTTTTAAACAGCATGCAACTTGCAAAAAAAAAAAAGGTCATATGATATCTTTTTCATTTCTGTGGTTAGGGTTTTGGTCTTGCAGTAGTTATTTATTATAACAGGGAACAAAACAGCAGTATACTTGTGTTTGTAGGTAATGTAACATAAATGAGAGATACCATAAAAGACAGTACAGAAAAACAGGAAAAAACACAGCTATGAGATTAACCCTCATGCAAACCTCTGCATTCAGCTGTGTATTCAGTGAGGCTGTTCCCAGCTGTAACAAAGCATTCTTTCATGCACTGAGCTCTGGTTGCAGCAGTCACACAGACACTGAACAATCCCTTCTGCCGAGCATGACTTCAATCACAGCACCATCACAATGGGCATGCGCCCTTTCCTCGTAGCCATTCCGGTCTGCATGTCTCTAAATATAATGACCTGATCCTAAACGAGCATCCTTAAAGAATCTATTCGTTTCTAAACCACTGTCTCTGAATGCTGTGTTAGAGTATCATCTGTAATATACTATATAAATAAATAGCTTATTTTAGAAATCTCATAACCATTTTATTAACTGGTAGAAGATATCAGAAATCTTGTGGTGGTAAATTCTCTCATGTGCGTGTGTGTGGGTGGATGTGTGTGTGAATGTGAGGGTGCTTGAGAAGCATTTGATGGTGTTGCAGAAAAGATATTTGCCCTTTATACAAGTTTAGTTGACATTTAATGTCTGTTTGGTCGACTGTTGCATCATCGTCCAAATCAAATTTATATTTGAATAATAATGTTAACCTTAATATAATGGTGTGGAAATGTTATGGAGGAAATCGACCAACTCTAATTTGATGAGAAGCTATTGATAACAGCACTGTAATTACTGTGAATCACCAAGATAAGGCTCATGGTACCACAGCAGCCCTGACTTCTGTCCTCTTTGTGCCAGTCTGAGGCTCATTTGTCAATAGCTGACAGGAAGACCAAAAACTGAGACATAACATCATTAATCAAATCCTGACAACTGCTTATGGAACCATGCTAAGCAGGGTCTCTGTCGAGAACAACGTGCAAGTGAACAGTTCGACTGCGAAAGAAGATAAATGTCACACACAAAGTTCTCTATAACCAATATTTATTTTGTCTGAAAATCCGTATATATTCTTTTTTCAGACGCTTTGAACTATAACTAGGACTGGATTTGCAGTATGATGCAAATCTGATGCTAATCTTTACAAAAAAAAGTAAAAATCAAGCAGAGAGCTAGCAACAACTTTCTGTTCAATAGACATGAGATACACACATTGTCAGTGGGAAGCCATTGTGTTAGCTACATCTGGCTACGCCTGCAACACTGTGTTCTCCAAATAGGATTTCTGACCTCTATATAACCTTATGAGATAACACTGGGGGAGTGGTGGCTCGGGAAGCTAAGGCTCTAGGTTGTTAATCAGGGGATTTGAGGATCCGGGTTCGAGCTCTGCCGTTGGTCGGTTGCCACCTAATAACGTTGACCTATTCTGTTCCAACATGATATAGCAAGACTATAAAGACATGAGCTGCGATCAATTCCAAAGTGTACTTCACAGGGTGCTCAGGGTGCAGGGAATGTCGGAGAGGGAACTTCCCTCGACAAAACTCCACCATTCGGAACACCCTGCGAAGTATCATTGAATCTTGGAATCACACTTAACATGGTTGAACACCCTGCAAAGGGACGCACCTATGGTTTGATGAGTTCGGTGTGGAAGAACTTGACTGGCCCCAGCACAGAGCCCTGACCTCAACCCCATCAAGCACCTTTGGGATAAACTGGAACGGAGATTGCGAGCCAGGCCTTCTCATCTGACCTCATACTGTAAATGCTCGAATAGAATGATTGGGCACGAATTCCCACAGAAACACAAGGAGAGACTTTTGAAAAAAGACTCCATATTGAAGAATATGTATTTTGATCCAATATCATTGCAGGTTTGGCCAAGTACTTTGGTCCATATAGTGTACTGTATGTCTACATACCAGGCTCAGTTTAATATCCACTGAAGTTCATTAATGTAGAAAAACTGTCTAGTATTGTGCCAGTCCTTCATCTCTGTCGAGCTTCTCATGATACAAAATAGATGTAATGCTATAGCTATCCAAGTGTGTGTGAATATGTATAAGTCACAACACTGCAGTTTGGAACTTGAGGATGAGGATGAGCGTCCTGGCGCAAGTAATAGGAAAATGTTTCAATATGCTGGAGTAAGTGAAGACTAGGCAGCAATATGCAAATATTTCCTGTCTATGTTTAAATTAGCCTATTTCTATGCTAATTCCAGATTAGACAAGCATCAGTTTCAGTGGCTTTATTGACTAGCCAGCAAATCCAATTCTAGAAACTAGCATACATGAATATGTCATGTTGGATTAATTTATTAGCAAGCTGTGTATCACAAGTTATGACCAACAAATATACAAAGATTGAATAATAGTTTTAGGCTTTAAATGTTTTTATGTACTTTTCTTCTTAAAACATCTCATGAGTTAAAAGACAGTTAAAAAAAATTTGAACACTTAACTGCATTTTAGATTCGCACCCATGTGACTTTCACTTAAGTGCATTCTAGGCATTTAATTCGGTAAGATTTTCAAACATTATCTATACTTTCACCTTGGTATAAGTATATATTTTTTTCATGTGATTTTCCACCCCTCTTCAACATTTCTGTTTTTCTTCTTCAGTCACTGGAAGCTTAATTCTAGGCCAGTGATTTTCTCATACTGATTTGCCAGGCATCATTTCCCTTTAATCTAATAGTCAGAGAAGTTGTGCCTGTCACTATGGGTTTCCTCTCACAAGAAGATGATGATGCTTAAGGCAGTCATGCTGCTGAAGTGGCATGACTTCAACCTGAAAAGGGAGCTATAGAAAAAACATCAAAGGGCATGCTAGGGATTATGGGTCCTTTGACCAGAGTTGAAAAAATGAGAAGCACTCAGTTAGGCCATGCCTGGAATCACTTTGAGATTCTTCTGTTTTGAACAAGAGTACAAGAGAGATCTGTAATGCACTAGCTAGATTTTAAGTAGGAAGTCTGTAAAAAAAAAAAAAAAAAAAAATTGGTCACATACTGTATGGGCACATAAACTAAAGAAAGAAATCATTCATACGGTATCATAGATCTCCTAAAGAGAAGAATGGCAGCCAGCCAGAGCTACAGTCATCTCCAGAATTATTGGCAGAAACATAATTCGTACAAAAATTACAATTCACGCAAAATAAACTACCCAAAGTGTTTGTCTTTGTTATGAACTTTCTTTGTAAGAAATAAAAAAAAATTACTTGTCATTTCCTTAACGTGCTCTCTAGTCTTCAGTCCTGTTTTCATGGATGCAAATATGACATTGCATACCTGTAAAGCTGCTTTGTCTTATAAAGATATCTGGCAGGGCACTGTAGGTAGGCTGCACCCAGCATATTGCATCACCACCAGCAGCTGAGCAGTGATGCCATGTTGGGTAGTGCCACATTTACAGCAAATGAAGGCATGCCAGCATGAAAGCATACCAGCATCAACTGCTGGTATTTTCTCAACATTTACTGATCTGAGAAAGGCATTGTGTTTTACAAGTGAGCAAAATAAAAAAAAAAAGAAACCAGTAGAAAGTTGTCATTAGTTAGTTTGTACGATACAAATGTTTCATATTTCAGATTCCGGAATAAATTTCCATAAACACATGCAGATTGGGTGCGAAAAATGAAGCCAGGAATAAAGAGCTTTCTAAACACAGGTGTTTGTAGCTGTAATTTTGTTGCTTTTATTGATACTTTTCATGTTAAGTGAGTTGCCACATTATTTAATGGAATCTACACTGACCAGCCATAAAAGCAACATGACTGGTGACAGGATCATGGGCAGCCAAGGCTCACCCATGCCGGGCTGACCTTTTTTGCCCTGCAGGCATAGGTGAGCCTTGGATGCCCATGTTGTCTGAGCCCACAGAAAAGCCAATGTAACACAAATCGTTGAAATAAGGTTAATGCTGGCCATGATAGACAAGAACCAAAACAAAAAGTGCAATGGTCACCAGCAGGCAAAGAACCAAAAGCTGCTGACCTGGCCTCCAAACTACCCAGATCCCAATCCAATCGAGCAACCATGAGCAAACAAGTCCAATCCACGGAGACTCCACCCTGCACCCTGCATGTGGAGCCCAGTGGCACTATGGAACCCCAAACCGAGGTGTTTTTGATCTTAATGGTTTTAATGTTCTGGCAGATTTTGTGGATAAGATACAGTATGTTTTTAACTGCGGTAAACGTGCTGCATTAAAGGCCCGCCTTTGTGCTCTAGGACTGCCTTGCATATCACAGCCAGTGAAGATCGAATGAATTATAAAGGAACATTAATTCTTGTAACCATACCATGATAATGTATCTATAAAATAATATTAATATGTATTTCTGCATTTATGAATGCTAGAAAGAGCCCAATGCTTTCATCCAAATAAAATGACTGACACTGCTGATCAGTCTCAACCGTAGCTGATCCTTCAATTCATTCATAATGATTCACTCCAGCTTCGGCACCCTTTAATTTGGTGTCAGCATCTACCAGACGTGCAGTGAGTATAGTCAATCTACTCTAAATAAGTTCTGGCCTATTACCATGAGGAAATCCCATCGATGATAAAGAGATCATCAAAAGAAAAAAGAAAAAGAAAAGAAAATGCATGAACATACTGGACAGCTTTTAAATCACAGTGTTTAGATTCCTGCATTTGTTAAGATTTAGCTGCAACACCATCACAAAGAGCTATTTGAGAGAGGTGCAGAAAAATGGCTCTTCCTGAAAGCAAGGCACAAAATAAAGTATGTACAGTGTGTAAACTTCACCAAATGTCATTGGTGATACAAATAAAACTGCAATTCACTGGTCAACTTATAGATCTCCTAATCAAATATTAAATACTAATTACAAACAGTAAATAAATGTATGATACCAATGAATGAGATGCTCTGAATTTGCCAATGATACATTAAGCATAAAGTGAATTAAGCACAACATTTTTGGCTAGCTGCAGTACAGAAACATGGCCATGACTCATTTTTATGCAGTGGTAAATATTACTTGCTTCCTTTTTCATTTTGAGAGGAGATATTATGCTCTTGGCACCATGAGATTATTAAGCATTAATAATAAAAAAAGCAGCTTTGTGTGCTCAGGCTATTGCAGTATATAAGAGTCAGGAATTGAAAAAGAACAAACATCTACTATGAAATGTAGTTACCATGGTCTGATACAATAATGTAAGAACTACAAAACTGGTAACACTTCAAATTGTGATCTCATTACTAAACCAAAGATTCGTAATGCATCAAAAATGATGAACACCATCGGCATTTTGGCAAAAAATGGTGGAATGAAGGAGAAAAAAAAACACAACTCAAAATATGATGATGGATCATTGATGCTTTCGGCCTATTTTGTGGCTGATGTTTGAGGCAATCTTGAGAAAATGAATGCCTTCAAATACCAGGATATGACCGCTCAAACCCTGTTTGGTAAAGACTTGGTAAATGATGCCTTTAAAATGTCTTGTTAGATATTACTGTCTTGTAGATATTACTGTAAAAAGTTCTGCTTGCTTTTTCTTTGTAGGTATGTTGACACTGCAGTGCATCCTAAAGGCGTGCCTTTAGGTTCAACATGGGGGGTGGGGTTGAGATCTCCACAAATGTAAGGGGTTGTCTGAGAACATGCCCAACCCCCTACCTGAAGATTTTTTTGCTCTTTCACATTAATTTCAAGTGGAAGACATACCAAAACAGCATATAATAACAGATTGTATAAGAAAAGAACAAACAATTTGTGATGTCATGCATAGGTTTCCTGAAGAGCGGTTTTGAAGCTCAACTCTGGAAGCTCTGGTCATCACCATCTTGGCAGGAGCTGACTCCGCCTAAACTTTGCTAAGGTGGCTAACATTAATTTATATGCTGAGATTACTTTGCATTTTCTGAACTCATACCCTAGCTCATGTCAGTCATACCCTACACATCATCCTGTGTCAACGACTACATTTCTTGGGTTAAGTTAAGCTACTAGCCAGTTAAGCTCCTTATGAGTTACATTAAATTCACCCCTGTATAGTTGTCATGAATGGGAAAATTTAGCTATGGAGACAAAAACTTTATTTGTACCAGGCTGCAAAAGTAACTAATGCATGGTGCTATAAGGGGATTGACTCAATTTTGGAATAGTGGTCATTTAAGGAACTGCATGTTTTGGCATTTGATTTTCAGAAATGTTTTTTTTTCCCCCTTAATTGAAATTTAGCTAAAGCATTTTGATAGTTGGCACAATTTAACTCTGGTGAATCCCTATTATTCTGTGATAGTGGTAGGTAGGAACATATCAGTAGTATACAACCTAGTGGGAAGAGATTTTTCGCCTTTATCTGTTGACCAACAAACTTAAAAATGCCAGCTACTTTATGATGTTTTATACCAGTTAGTCATTTTAATTCATACTTATGATATGATATTTGGGTGTTAAAACCATCCCATCCCCCGTAAGGTTACACCTATGGTGCACACCCATAATAAGCTCCATCCAATATTATTCATTTATGCTCAATTTAGGGATTTAAGGATTTAAGGATTCCAAAAATTCTGTAGTCAACAATAAACCATATCTTATTCCAAATGAACACAAAAACAAAAGGACACATGCACAAGTTTACCTGGAGTCGGAGATTAAACACAAACGTTTCATCGGCTTCAGGTAGATCATCGTCCTTCACGGCAATGAAGATGGTTTTACTTGACTCGGAGGACAGAAGGAAAGCAGCTGCAGTGGTGGCCTCAAAGTCTTCAGTGTCCTCACCCTGCAGCTGCAACACCACAAACCACATTTTTACTACTGTCAAAAACAATTCCATCAAAGGTGGAGTCCCCATTCTTTGCCTAGTTTGGACTCCCAAATTGGAAAATGACCAATTACAGTATATGTAAATAAGTCTGTACCGCAAATATAAATGTACAGCTGGTTATATTTGCCCTGTACAATCCTATACATGAATGAAACTAATCATAATTTTCATTTTTATATTAGTTAATAAAACAGTCTCACAGAAATGTAACTAGAT